>JAODAL010003311.1:0-176334 GCA_025379985.1 Phyllomedusa bahiana
GGGGGGTTGGGGGGGGCCCCCTGCGAGGGTAGCGATCTTGTAGGACTCCCGCCGCAGCAAGTCTATCCTGCTTTGCGGCGGGCTCTGGTGAAAACCGGGACCTACTTAGACTCTGCTCCCTGGCGCGGTTGTTGCCACCGCTTGCAGTGGTCCAGTGGATCCACTAACCCAGCCGTTACACTTACATTTTCGTACATATTGTATTATATCTTTTCATGGGACAACATGAAACTATAATGAAATGAAAGTTATCCATATTTTTAAAAATATTTTTGGCCACCGTGCTGCAGCTCAGTTTCAGGGTGTTGGCTATCTTTTTATAGCCTCGGCCACCTTTATGTAGAGCAACTTCCAGTGACAAGTATGGGAGAGTATGAGAGCAATAAGGCCAAATTTAAAATACCTGCTACTCAATCACACCTAAGACATTGTAACACTAATTAGTCACATGACACCATGGAGGAAAAATAGCAAGTTGGGCTCAATTTGTCAATTTTTACTTAGGGGTATACTCACTTTTGCTGTCAATGGTTTAAACATTGATGGCTGTGTGTTATTTTGAGGGCTAACCAAATTTGCACTGTTATACAATCTGTACAGACTTTACATTGTATCAAGGTGTCATATCTTCAGTGTTGTCCCATAACTAGAAATAACACACTTTTGTGAGATACTGTATGTTATACTCAAGGAAAAGTCGAAATTTTATCAGCATTGATCTAAAATAAAAACATTTTCTTACTGGAGAGATAATGCTTTATACATTTCATATTACACCAGTGTTTTGCATGTACAGGTATATGAATAAAAAAAACATTATAAACAAGAGCTGATTTTGCCCACAGTGAAAATATTATGCGAGATACCACTACAAGACAGTTATAAGCAGAGTCAATTTTCTTCTCCTTATAGCAGAGCTTCAAGGAATGTACTTTTCCAAGTTCATTGAGATTTATTATGCACGTCTGACTACCTTCTTTGTCTTGTTACTGTAATGAATATTTCTAATTACTGGTAGAATGCCATGATAGTTACACAGTGATAGAGGTTGAGGTCACGGTGATGAGCTGATTAAATAGTTCAGGAAGTTAAATGCCCTGTAGATTTCAAACCATTAGGGAATCTGCTGTTTTGCACATGATGAAATTATATTCAACATTTTGTATTACAATGGTGTGAAATACGAGGCCCTCCACTTGTTATGAAGTTACAACTCCAAGCATGTCCCAAGACTGTTATAGCTTTCTTGGAGTTGTAATTTCCCAACACCAGGAGGATTGCAGGTTGCATATTAAAGGAGCCTGTCACATCGAACATGCTAGTTGATCTGCTGGCAGCATGTTATGGAGCAGGAAGAGCTGAGCAGATTGATATATAGTTCTGTAGGGAAAGATTCAGTAGAACTTATTCTTGATTAAGGAGTCCAGTTGGCAGCCATCTCTGTATGCACACTCATAGAAGACAAGCAGTCAATCACTGATAACACCACCTACTTGACTTCTAAACCCAGAACAAGCAGTGATTTAATGAAATGAAATACTAGTTCTACGGAATCTTTCCTTACATATCTATATATCAATCTGCTCAGCTCCTCCCGCTCCATAGCATGCTGCCAGCAGATCAGATAGCATGTGCAATGTAATAGGTTCCCTTTAATGTTGTATCACAACAACTAGATTTTCAAATGAGTGAGGGTATTTGTGTAAACAGTAAGGACCACAAGAATGAAATCTGTTTAGGTCTAAGACTTTATTTTTTACCCATAGCAACCAATCAGAGCTCCCCTTTCATTTCATATAGTGCTTTTAAGGGACCCCGGGTCCAAGATAGGATGACTCGGAAAGACAGACCGTGTAAGCCCCAGCGCTATAAGACAAATACATTAAAGAATAGTCGGGCGGAAAAATGGGTCAAATTGGAGAGGGCAAAAATGGTACATAGGTGGCAGACAAAAAAGGTCAAGAAGGCAGGCAAAGAAGTCAGTAATCCAAGCAATGTAATCCAGTCATAAATGCCGGGTCAAGCTACAAGAGACTATTGCAAGAAATGTCCCAGAGCATGAGTGGTCTTCTTATGGGATGTCAGAGTACCAGTCAAGGGTGTGAGTGGACTGGCCCTCCTCCATCCAGACCTCACAGAAAACAGACTGGCAGGGAAGAGAGATGAGTGGCGATGGCAATTGTTTATCACCACACAGTCTAAACTATCTGCAGCCCAGCACTAGGGCTGGCAGAAGTAACCAGACAGTTGTGGTGGAGAACCTGTCAATCCCCACACAGCAAGTATTGGAATCAGAAAGAGCTCAGATAAGTACAAAAAAAACCATACAATTCAGGCACAGAATCATGGCCAAAAGCGCAGTCTCTGCCGTACTTTACAAGCAGAGGTCTGTGCTGAGGCCTCAACAGTGCTCTTAAAAAAATGAAAGAGGAACTCTCAATGGTTGCTATGGACATTAAAGAAAATCTTAGACCTAGACAGTTTTCATCCATGTCCTTATAAATGTTGTAGTGCTAGAAAATGTGAAGTCCTCCATTCCAACTATGTATTGAGAAAGAAGACCATCTGTTTACATCCTAAAGCAGTAAAATTATCTGATTTCTGATTCTACAAACAGTAAGGGCATGTCTCCACGGCACGGGTTTTCGGCCAGTTTTTCAGCCGGTTTGCGGTTTTTCAGACCGCCTGAAAAACCGGCCGAAAATGAGCACAATTGTGCTCTATGGGAAACCCGTGCAGCAGTCCCCACTGCACGGGTTTTCCGTCGGGCGGTTTTGCCGCCGGCGGTCTGGCGGCAAAACATTGAGCAAGCACCATCTTCCGTCCGGTTTTCGGACGGAATCTGTGCTTCTCAATGTGAAGGGGGAGGGCTGTTCTCCGCTCATCGCAGAGAAAAGCCACCCCCCACCCCCCCACGGCCGTGGGGACGGGCGCAAAACAGGACAAATATATTTGTCCTATGCTGTGGGGATGCGCCCTAAAGGTTAGAAACACACAAAAATTGCTACGTCCGGCAGTATGGAACTGGATGGGCCTAATAAAATAACAGCCCCTTATTGTCAATAATAGGACAACTCCCCAGTCACATATAAGCCCAAAAGAATAGGAGTAATACTTCCATTAAAAATACAAAGTCGTTATTAATTCATATTTAACATATAAATGATAAAAGTATAAAAATGAGCCAAAAAAAAACATTACAGGCATAAATGTCATATACAGTATATTGATGGTAATAATTTGTTCAATACAATAAGAATAAAGTGCAACTGGTTAAGGTGTATCAAAGTGTGTATAAGTGCTAACACAATTCACATTGCACAGTATAATGTGCACAAAAAACCCCACACATTTATGCATATATATAGCACCTACCAGAAGAAGTAAATTGCCTGCTATACGCTTATACCTTTGGGGGTAAAAAAAAATACATCAACAGTTACCATGTTGTAGTAGCGGCTGGCCCATACGCTTCAATAAAACTTATGTTGTCCTATTTATTAACCTCTTAAAGACACAGCCAGTTCTGGCCTTCCTGACAGAGCCCCTTTTTTTAAATCTGACATGTCACATTTTATGTGAGAATAATTTTTTCATATTTTTACATCCATGTGATTTGTGTTTTCTCGTGACACATTGTGCTTTATGTTAGTAAGAAATTGTGGTCCAAAAATTCCTTTTTCATTTGTTAAAAAATAACAAAATATTGGGATAAATTTGCCATTTTCAAACTTCAAAAATTTCTGCGTGTAAGACACAGTTATTCCACTTAAAATAGTTCCTAACTAGCATCTACCATATGATCACTGTAGGCTTCTTTTTATTTGTTTTATAAAATAAGGGGGCTTAAATTTAGTAGTAATTTTTCACATTTTCAAGAAAATTTGCAATATCCAGATTTCTAGGGACCAGTCCAGTTCTGACATGGCTTTGAATGGCCTGCATGTTAGATTCCCACATAAGAAACTACACCCTTTATAGTATTCAAAACAGCATTTGGGAAGTTCATTAACCCATTAGGTGTTTCACAGAAATTAAAGAAAATTGGAGGTGAAATTTCAAAATTTCACTTTTTTTTGCAGATTTTCAATTTTATGCATTATTCACTGGAACATTTTATATGTAATTAGGGAAATTCCCCCAATTATACTATTTTTAGAGATATCCCATATGTGGCCCTATTTGGCTCAACCACAAGCCTCAGAGTAGGAGGAGCACCTACTGGAATTTTGGGTCTCATTTTCATTACAATTTTCTTTAGGCACCATTACATGTTTTAAAAAAACACCACCATTGTGGGCCTTGTTCACAGCTCAATAGCTGGACTAAACTGAGCCCAGGCACAGGCATCTAGCCTTATATGCTCCTTGTTTAATGGGTATTTTTGCATTTCTGCAGTCTCTCCATGCATTACACTGTGGTCTTTTTTTTGCATACTGGTGTGAACAGGTACCAAGCTAATGTGCAGTCTGTATCATTTAATTGTTCCCTTAACAGTGGGATCTATGAGTTGTTATTCAGCAATCAGATGCACCTGTAATGTTTTCCCAGGAACATATAAGGCTAGATGCCTGCTCCTGGGCTCAGCTTAGTCCAGCTATTGAGCTGTGAACAAGGCCCACAATGGTGGTGTTTTTTTAAGTAAGTAATGTCCCTTTTTTGTGTGTGTTTTTTTGCCATTACAGGTTTGCAGACACCCTAAGGAGCTAAAACTTAATAAACACCCATAAAAAGACCCCATATTGGAAACTACACCCCTTAAGGAAAATATCCACGGTTGTAGCGAGTATATCGACCCCACAGGTTGATAGCGTTGGGCGGTGAAATTTTTTTTTTCCAGAAATCTGCAATTTTAGCTTTAAATGTTTCATTTTTACAAAGAATCCTGGAAAAAAACACCCCAAATTATGTTATGCAATGTATTCTAAGTTTGGCAATGCCCTATATGTGAGTGTAAACTGCTATTTGGGTGCATGGCAGGGTGTATGAGGGAGGGAGTGTTATTTGGCTTTTGGATCACAGATTTTGGTGGGTGGCATATCGCATTTGCAAAGCCCCCAAAGTACCAGAAAAGGTGAAACCTTCCAGATGCTGCCCCCCTTCCAGATGCTGGCCAAAGTGAAAACTGCAGGACTTAAGAATTATTAAAAAATATTTAAAGTGATATGGAAAATTAAAAATAAATATTACCAACAATTCTTAAAAAATGTGTTTAACATAAAAACGCGAGTTAAACAATAAGTCATTTTTGATGACACATTCCCTTTAAATAGAAAAAACCTAGGACTAACAGCAAGAGACCTAAATAAAACTCTACAACTTCCAGAAGCCTGTTTTGGGACAGTTACATCAAAAAATTATTTCCATGCACTTACAAACAATACATACTGTAGCTAGTATATATATATTTTTTAAATAAAAAAAAGCGTGGTTGTTTTTTATATGTAATGTTATGGTACTGGCTGTTTTTCTAACTTCCTTTCAGTGGGCACTGGTAACATAAGAGGTGATTGCTTAACACAAAGGGGGTGACAAGCTCAGTGGCCCAGAGAGGAGTGAGGGTTGGTAACTGAAATGGAACACCACACAATGCATTAGCAATGATAACTACAGAACAGGAGTGGCAGGACACTACTTTCATCAGTATAGTATTAATTGCACTGTTGCCTGTAGTTTTTATAATTGTTTACTAATGTGAACCATGTCTTAGCATCTCCTTGAATGTTTACTAGGAACATACACAAGGTTAATCTATAGCTTGGCAGTGTGGCAGTGCCTTCACTGGTATCATGGTGGGTAGTCATGTTGAGTGGTACATGTGTGGCACCATTCATAGTAGCGAAGGGTAATAGAAAAGTGGTGCACAATGAACTTTGCAAGTCTGTGGCAGTTTGCAATGCTGCAGTCTTTTACAGTTGCTGATGGATCACAGTGCTGCCATCATTGGTGAGTCTTGTTGACGAAATTGATGTGATATCTCCATTCTATCATTGATCGGATCCTGGCCATATAACCCATTGATGCCACAGTCAATAGCGTCTATGGCATCTAGGTGGTTGACAGGGGAAGGAGGCTCCCTGTGTCACCCATTGGCACCCTACTACGTGACTGCAGAGTGCTGATAATTGCCATGGTAGCTAGAGTAACGAGCTCCAGGTCTTCCTATATAAAAAACCTATTGGGCATTGTTTAGAGGACAAGAGCATATATACTTTGAGATATATACTACTCACCCCTCAATATTGTGCAAAATCCAGGCACAACACTTTAAGGCACGACAACAATTTTGTTGGAACTGCTGTGTAAACAGGTGTCTGCTGCAGGGTGTCGGTGGTGTATCTTCTTGTCCTCTTAGAGCAGGAGGGGAGTCTTCAAATGGATGTTTTGCACGATGGATGGAAAATTAATCCAAACTTTGTCTTGCTCAGACCCAAAAGACTGTGCAATTCCAGGAACTGATGAAGTGTCATGTTATAGACAGAAAATGCGTCTTCCCCTTACTTTTGATAAAATAAATAAGTTTCCTGCTGTACATTAGTATAGTCCAGCGAAGTCTTTTGGGTAGTAACAAGCTAAGGTTTTGATTAATTTTCCATCCATCATGCAAAACATCCAGGTATAATGTATAGCAATTCAGTAATGAATTGCTATTTATTATTAAAGCGATCAAGCAATTGCATAGTTTACTGGGACAAAAAGATAAAGTAAAAAAAAAAAAATTATGTTTAAAAAATAAAATAAAGAAACTATCTTGAATAGAAATAAAAAAACACTTATTTCCATTGCCTTTGTCCATAATGAGCCTCTCAATTAACAAATATTGTTATTTAATCCATATGATGAACACAAAAAACAAGAAAAAGTAATGCCAGAATTGCATTTTTAGTAGTCCAAAAAAAAGATTAAAAAGTCTTAGAAACCCCAAAATGTCAACTTATCCTGCAAAGAAAAAGCCCATTGACAGCAATGTAAAAAAATGTATGGCTTTACAAAGCCAAAACAACGGTGACCGATTGAGGCATAGACTCTAGACATATAAAGATACCTTGTGATATCTGCAAGTTGGTGGCTCCAAAAATCAGACTAGTTTTTTTCCAGGACGTTCTACAAATATTTCATCAGTTTGAGGTCTGGGAAATTTAGAAGCATAGCCATCAATTTAAACTATTTGCTTTTCAAACCATTCATGAGTAATTTTTTGCAGTAAGGTAAGGGTTAATATCCTGCTGAAACAGAACTTTGTTAAGAGCATTTCATTACATCCTCCATCTTGCCGTCTTCCAATAACCCATTCTAGTACATGCACTCAGCCATCTACATGATGAACAAATGCATTCAGAAAGGTTTCAGACCCTTCACATTTTTCCTGTTTTGTTATGTTGAGGTTTTTGCTAAAAAATAAAATAACATTTCTGCTATCATTCTGCACTTAATACCCTATAATGAGAAAGTGAAAACACAATGTTTGTCATCTTTTCTAATTTACTGAAAAGCAAAATCTAAAATATTGCATTGATATACGGTAAGTATTTACTCAGTAGTTATTTGAAGCACATTTGGCAGCCTTCAGTCTTCCTGGTATGATTTGAAGATTGAAGATTTTCTGCCATTCTCTGCAGATCATCTCATGTTCTGTCATGTTGAATGGGAAATATTGGTGGACAGTGATTTTTAAGCCTCTCCAAAATGCTCAATTGGGTTGCAGTCAGGGCTCTGGCTGGGCATCTCAAGGACATTCACAGAGTTGTCCCTAAGCCACTACAGTAGTTTTGCTGATGCTCCGGGTAATTATCCACTGTCTCTGTGTTATAAAGGCAGTTGTTGCCTCATAATGGCTTAGTTTTTGCTTTGATATATACTGACAGCTGTGGGACCTTATATAAACAGGCATGTAACTTTCCAAATCATCAAAGATGATCTATAGAAATGAAAGCCCCCAGAGCTAAATTTTAATAGTCATACCAAAGAGTGAATATTTCAGCAATGCAAAATTAGAGTTTTCATTATTAATTTGTTTGCAAAAAAATTCTAAAATTCTATTTTTCACTTTGTTATATAAGAGAATTCCAAATGCATTATACAAGAAAATGTGATTCATCAGACTAGGCTACGTTCTTCCATTGATGCAAACATATCAATTGTAGGCTCTATGGGTGGTGGATAGGGATCACCAATGGTACTCTGACCAGTCTGTGACTACATGGCTCAATTTGTAGCAAGCTGCAATGCACTATGTGTTTTGACAACTTTGTTTCATAGCCAGAATTAACCTTGCTGTCTAGCAATTTGTGCTACAGTGGTTCTTCTTGTGCTTCCCATGCTCATCACTGAAACTTGGGTGCCCATGATTCTGTCTTTGATTTACTGATTATACTTTCTTTTTGTACTGGTTGGATAACTTTCTGTAGGTACTAACCACTGCATGCTGGGAACACCCTTTAAGAAATCTGTTTTAGAAGTATTCTGACTCAGTTGTATGGCTATCAATATTTGACCTTTGTCATAATCACTTGGATCTTCGCATTTGCCCATTTTCCTGTTCACTTAGGGCCACATGTATGAAAACTGTCTAGGTCTAAAACTCACTTTGTTGCTCATAGCAACCCCTCAGAGCGCCCCTTTAATTGTTCCAGAGCACTAAATGAAATGAAAGAGGCACTCTGATTGGTTGCTATAGGCAACCAAGTAAGTTTTAGACCTAGGCAGTTTCCATACATGTGGCCCTTAATGTCTCATATTGCGCCTTTGTAGCTGAAATTACCTCCCACTCTAATGGCATGTGGTGCTACGTAGTTTCCATGTCACTTATTCGTAATGGTGCACCCTCACTCATAGCATAAAACTAGTCATCAGAAATATTCCTTATATACCCAATAATTATAAAATCAAATACACTCACCTGTGCGTTGTGCAACTGAACCAAACCGTGTGCAAGATGCAAATAATAATAATAATAATAATAATAATCTTTATTTCTATAGTGCCAACATATTCCGCAGCACTTTACAAATTCAAGGGTAAACATACAGTCATTACACATTAAAAGTACTTACAAATGAGACACAAGGGGTGACATGTATGAATTCAAATGCGTACTTTTTTTTTACTTGGCGCCGACACTCCAGTTCTAAATAGATATATAGAAGAGTGTAGAATACGACCGCATGACGATTTTTGGCACATTACATAGAGCTTAATGCGCCAAACTTTGTATGGGCATAGAGTGTAATGCGCCAAACTTGGCGCACTAAGCTCTATGTAATGCGCCAAAAATCTGTCGTATTCTACACTCTCAGAATCTCAAAATCCGAGCATTGAAACATTAAGAGGGCGACATGGATGAATTCGAATGTGTACTTTTTTTTTTACTTGGCGCCAACACCACAGTTCTAAATAGATATAGAAGAGTGTAGAATACGACAGATTTTTGGCGCATTACATAGAGCTTAGTGCGCCAAGTTTGGCGCATTACACTCTATGCCCATACAAAGTTTGGCGCATTAAGCTCTATGTAATGCGCCAAAAATCTTCTTACTGTCGTATTCTACACTCTTCTATATCTATTTAGAACTGGAGTGTCGGCGCCAAGTTAAAAAAAAGTACGCATTCGAATTCATACATGTCGCCCAAGGTGTGAGGGCCCTGCTCGTGAGAGCTTACAATCTATTCGGGTGTATGGGTGAAACATACGGTAAGAAGTGCCAAGTTTACAATGGTCCGGCCATGTTTCATAAATAGGGGGTGGTTTACATGAAAAATGGATGAACCTGCCACCCAGACTGTACATCTATATACAGATAAGTGCCTGTGAGTGCCCAAGTGCAGGGAGTGACAGATGTGTGTGATAGCAGTTAGGGATCTTGGTGGGCCAGACCGAGAAGATGTATTTTCAGGGCCCTCTTAAAACTGTGAGGGTTGTGAATGTGCCTGATCGCCCGCGGTAGCATATTCCAGAGAATTGGTGCCGCACGTGTGAAATCTTGTAGGCGGGCATGGGAGGTTCGGATGGTGAACACTTTGCATCTTGCACACAGTTTGGTTAAATTGCACAACGCACAGGTGAGTGTATTTGATTTTATAATTATTGAGTATATAAGGAATATATCTGATGATTAGTTTTATGCTATGAGTAAGAGCGCATTGGCTTCTGAAACACATCAGCACGTCAAGGATGTTGCTTTTCATGGATGCCTAATAAAGCTGCAGGTTTTATACATTTTTCTGCATCGTCCATTGCTGTATTACTACAACCTTTCTGATGAATACAGATAACACATCAGATAACTTTTCATTTAAACCAAAGATTGAACATCATAAAAGTCCCCCTCTACAAACATGGGGCATATTTTTTTAACATTTTGCCCCACTTAGAATTTTGTTTCGGTTTCCCAGTATATTCTATGGTACAGTGAATGACACCATTAGAAAAAATACACTTTGTCTCCTGAAACAAAAGCCCTCATATATCCATGTAGATGGAAAAATAAAAAAGTTATGACTCTTGAAAGATGGGGGGAAAAAAATGAAGATCAATATTACTATAACCGGTTTGCAGGAAGTGGTTAATGACTTTTTTTTTTTAATTTTATGTCACACGTTGTACACCAGGGCAAGACTGAACACAGTACTGAAGTCAAAAAGCTATACTTGGAACATGGAAACAAGGCCATACAATTAAACTACCCACAAAAACATAGGAAATTGGATTCTGACAAATGGTAGCAAGTCCTTTAACCCCTTAAGGAGCCGGCGTTTTTTTTTTGGTGACACGTTCGTTTTTCCCTCCTCGCCTTCTGAAAGCCATAACTTTTTTATTTTTCCACCTACATAGACAGATGAGGGCTTTTATTTTGCACGGCAAGATGTACTTTCTAATGGTGTTATTCACTATACTATAGAATATACTGGGAAACCGCAAAGAAATTCCAAGTGGGACAAATTGTGAAAAAAAACTTATTTTCTCCATGTTTCTGGGTGTTTTGCTTTTACGGCGTTCAATCTTCGGTAAATATAATGTATTATCTGTATTCTACAGGTTGTTACGCATCCGGCAATATCAAATATGTAGGGTTTCCGTTATGTTTTGGTACCGTAAAAAAATTCCAAACATTTTCTGTTTTTGAAAATTGTGCCATGGCGCCATTTTGTGCGACCAATAACTTTTTTGTACTAACACCTACGGACGTCAGTGAGGGGGCATTTTTTTGCGGGCTGAAGTGTACTTTTTATCGCTAGCAGTTTGGAATGCATGCGACTTTTTTGATCACTTTCATTACATTTTTTGAGTGACGTAAAATGACCAAAAAACGCAATTTTGGCGTTTGGAATTTTTTTTCTTCTATGGTGTTCAGCGTACGGGATAAATGATGTTATATTTTTATAGATCGGACTTTTTCGGACGTGGAGATACCAAATATGTGTAATTTTTTTATTATTTTAATTTTATTTGTAAAATGGGGAAAGGGGGGTAATTTGAACTTTTAATTTTTTTTTTTTGTACTTTAAAACTTATTTATTTTTTTACTGTAACATTTAGTCCCCCTATGGTGCTTGACCACCAGAGGGCGCGATTGTTAATACAGCCTAATGCATTGCATAGGCAATGCATTAGGGTGTAAAAAGATGGCGGTTTCCCCACTTCCTGTCTACGGCCGGAAGTGGGGCAAACCGGGACATTGCAGTGACGGGAGCGCTCACAGGGCTTCCCACTGCCTTGTCTGGTCGTCGGATCGGCGCAGCATAGCTGCGCTGATGCCGATGACCGTAACGATCGGTGCGCGGCACCGATCGTCATTCAGTCAGACGCCGCGGCCATCTTAGCCGCGGTGTCTGACGGGTTAAACAGCGCCAGCGGGCGGAGCCACCCGCCGGCGCTGTTACCGCTGGGTGTTAGCGGCTGATCGCCCCGGCTGTGCGGGGTGGTCACGCAGCGATCCCCCTGCAAAGCCCCTTAGCGGCCCTGGGACGTACTCATACGTCCAGGGTCATTAAGGGGTTAAACTGATGAGTCCAAGTTTGATATATTTGGCTATTAAAAAAGACAGTTTGGGCGACATGTATGAAATTTGGCATTTAAACGCCAAATTTTATGCACATAATATTAGTCTAGAATGCACCTGATTTATGAACCCGCTCTACAGTGCATTCTAGCGCTTGTACGACATCTGTGGCTCAGGCATACCACTTGGAAAGTGGTATACATCTGTGTGTTCTACACCTAAAACTACAGCCTCGGGTCGGACCATGCCCCCTTTGCTGTTATTAGTTGTCTGATATTTAGTTCAACCTCCTGGATGGGACACACCCCCATGGGGGCATGCCCCAAATGCTGTGATTGGTTGCCTGAATTCTCTTTGCTCAGTCCCCCTGAGCTGTGTGAAATTGAAAGTGTAGCTGGGACAGGGATAGCTCTGATGTGAAGGATCTGGGCAATGCTAGATTCACTCCCTCCACCCATATAACACACATATAATACACTCTGCCAGACACAATGACAAGATGTCACTTTATGTAATATTAGGGGACTGTATGTATAACTGTTACACCACTGCAGGTGTTCTGGTTACAAGGAGCCTGGGAGGGAGGTGACAGCTCTGCAGACATGAGAACTGACCATTGCAGGAGGTCTGCAGAGCTGTGACATCCTCTCCCTCTGCTCACACAGATAATGAGGACTCAAGAGGGAGCAGGGACAGGGACGGGGTGGGATGATGTCAAAACTCTTCAGTGAGGGAAGACATGCCTACTGAGAGGAGAGACCCGCCCCTGGACTTGAAGCTGTAAGAGAGAAAATGTGAAGATGCCTGCGAAAGCCTATACTGAGAAAACCCCTTTAATCATTATTTTGTATTATGTTAGGGGTCACACTTTTGGGTCTCAGAACAAATTACTAGTTTACCATAGAATTATGGTCTCTACATCCAGTGTAGATGTCCCCTTTTCACAGATTGGTTTTTGGAACCCCCATTAATTTCACCATTGAGCTGATTGCCAATGTGCAGTCAGTTCTTGTTTGAAGAATATATATGCAATATTATATCTTTAATTTATGAGCACTCTTTCATGCCAGGTGAGCACATATACAATTTCTATGCATAAAAACACTACATCACCAAACTTGTATATAAAAGATAGCTGTTAATCTATTTTTTCAAAGTGGTGCTTCACTAATGAAAGCATAACGAAAAAATGCCAGTGTTATTGAAGAACTGCATTTCTGCAGTTCTGGGAGGGCAAGGTCAATGTCATAATGTATGCTCTAGTAATCACTTATCCCACCTCTTTCTAAATTTAATGGGCAACATTTTAGATTCACCTTTCATTTTTACTAAAAGGAAAAATGTCAGGAGAACATCAAATGCTCAGTACAATTTTTTAGAACTGCTGATTTTTTTTTAAAATGACATACAAGATTAAGAACTTACTTTAGATATAATGCAGTGCTTTTCTTCTTCTTCCTGGATACACCTTCATCCAAGGAGATAAAGCCTGTGATGCAGTCTCAGACATAGGAAGTATAATGAATAAAATACTGGCCACCTTTAACTGATCTCAGCAGGATGACATGTTTCTGGAATGACGATAATAAGGATAATAATTAATTCATACTGTGAAACGCAGCAGTGCATGTATAGAGACCATTTGTTATGGGTCTGTTAGAGCTGTTACGGCTCAGCTCATCATACAGCTGACAGACTGCAATCTCATCCTTTACAGGCTTCTTGTGCTAAAGATCTGCAGAGGCCTGTAGTTCTGAGCATCTGCAAGATGTCTTCAAAAGGAGGTTAAATATACCTAATAACCACTTCCCCTTAGCCAATCTACCAAAATAAAAGAGCCACATTGAGCTCAAAGATTAAAACATCAGGATAGAATAAATGTTATTTAAGCAGATGTTTTTAAAGTCTTTTTTTTAGAATTATTTAACCTAGACTGAGTAAAACTTAGTAAAGCATAGTTACATTTAAGTAGAAGATATACAGTGCAGAAAAGTATTTGATTTTGCAAGTCTTCCCACCTACAAAGAATGGAGAGGTCTGTAATGTTAGTGTAGGTACACTTCAACTGTGAGAGACAGAATCTAAAAACAATCCCAAAAAATTACAATATATTTTTAAATAATAAATTTGAATTTTCTTGCATGAAATAAGCATTTGATCACCTACCAACCTGCAAGAAATCTGGCTTGCACAGACCTGTTAGTTTGTCTTTAAGAAGCTCTCCTACTCTACACTCATTACTGGTAATTACACCTATTTGAACTCATTACCTGTATAAAAGACACCTGCCCACACACTCTATCACACATCAACCTCTCCACCATGGCCATGACCAAAAAGATGTCTGAGGACAACAGAAACAAAATTGCACAAGGCTGGGATGGGCTACAGGACAATAGGAAACAGCTTGTTGATGAGGCAACAACTATTGGCACAATTATTAGAAAATGGAGAAAACACAAGAGGACTATCAATATTCCTCAGTCTGGGGCTCTATGCAAGATCTCGCCTCGTTGGATAAAGATGATTCTGAGAAAGGTTAAGAATCAGCACAGAACTACGTGGGAGGACCTGTTCAATGACATGAATAGAGCTAGGACCACAGTCTCAAAAATTACTGTTAGTAACACGGTACGCCATCATGGATTACAATCCTGCAGGGCACAGAAGGCCCCTTGCTCATGCCAGCACTCGTCCAGGCCCATTGTTAGTTCACTAACGACCAGAGGAGACATGGGAACCAACTACACTCTCCGTGTGTGGCGGAAGAACAAGGATGAGTACAACCTTAAGAAGACTGTCCCAACCATGAACCATGGGAGTGGAAAAATCACACTTTGGGGGTGCTTTTCAGCAAACGGGACAGGACAACTGCACTGTGTTGAAGGGAGGATGGATGGGCCCATGTTTGGCAAGATTTTTGCCAACAACCTCCTTCCCTCAGTAAGAGCATTGAAGATGGATCACGGCTGGGTCTTCCAGCATGACAATGACCAGAAACACAAAGCCAGAGTAACTATGGAGTGGCTCCGTGAGAAGCATTTCAAAGTCCTGGAGTGGCTTAGCCAGTCCCTAGACCTGAACCCAATTGAAAATCTTTGGAGGGAGTTGAAACTCAATGTAACCCAATGACAGCCCCAAAACTGGATTGTTTAAGGTTCTGTCTCTCACAGTTGAAGTGTACCTATGATAAAAAATACAGACCTCTCCATTCTTTGTAGGTGGGTAAACTTACAAAATCACCAGTGTATTAAATACTTATTTCCACCACTATATAGTACCTTTGTGCTGCATTTTAAAAAATAGAAAAATATGCATATCATTTGATCTTGGTAAAGCAGTTATATCCAACTGACAAAGTAGGATAGAAAAGCAATTAGGGATCTTGGTAGGCCTGCCTGAGATGATGTATTCTCAGGGCACACTTAAAACTACGAAGGTTATGAGTGTTCAAGATTGTACAGGGCAGCATGTCTCAGAGAATTGGTGCAGCACGTGAAAAAGCTTGGAAATGGCATGGGAGGTTCGAATGATTGAGGCATGTAGTCTAAGATCATCAGCAGAGCGGATAGACCAGGTAGATTGGGAGACAGAAATGAGGGAGGAGATGTAGGGGGGAGCAGCACTATGAAGAGCTTTATGTGTGAGAGTGAGGAGTTTATGTTGTATTCTGTACTGAATGGGCAACCAGTTCAGTAACTGGCACAGGGTAGAGGCAACAATATAGCGGTTGGAAACAAAAATGAGCCTGGCTGCTGCATTCAGAAACGATTGGCTAGTGGAGAGTTTACAGAGTGTATTAATCTCAAATGTATCAGAAATGGAAGAGTTGTACGAACTATTTGTGAAAGTTTAATATTGGAATTCATTGTTCTTCAACTGCCCTTCAGAGATGCGGGTATCTAAAGATGTAGGTTCTTGTTATACAAAAATTAAGTTGCAAGGATCAACTACATCTATACAATTTTGAACTGACCACAACCTCCAGGTCTCGAGTATCTTCAAAAGGTGATTGGTCTTTGCCAACCATTACCATCATTTTATCGATAACCCATGGCTGGCCAACTTCTGCAGTTCTGACCTTTCCTTCTCTGCTCTGGCTGTTATCCGAATCCTAAAATGTATTTTTTTCAAAAAGAGACTAAGGTACTGCATTGGAAATGCACAGCAGCTTTTACATATAAATCAAGCATCATCATTGCAGTTTTAACTTTTTAATTTCATCCATATATTAAAAAGTTAAAATGTGTATACCAGATGGACCCATAAACTCTTGTATTTTGCTATAGCTTATGCCAAATGTGAAGCAATCAGTGGATTGCTTGTGTCAGTTTGCTTAGACTATGGATTCTGCTGAAGTGTTGAAAATGTATAACTTGATCTGATACTAACATTTTCGCACCAGCTACTTAAATGGATTCTACGGGAAAAGGAGAAAACTAAATGGATAAAGTACATGTCATAATGAAAAAAATCCTGAATACATTTAATTAGTAAAGTCTGCTGTCATGATTGCGCCTGACAGATCCCTAGCTTTCAGCTCTGGTCACCGGCCATGGCCGTTGCAACAAAAGCTGCGGTTTCAGCTGTAGTTCGTTATATTTGTGTTCACCAGTGTGAACACTGTGTACCCTGCTCTGTATTGTTAATTGATTCCTGGCCAACACCCATAATCAGTATCCTCCAGCACTCTATTCGTTAACTTGTTTCCTTGCAAGTCTTTTTGATTGACAGCCTTGTATTCCAACCCAGTCTTTTGTTGCTTCCACCTATCACCTTTGTCCTTTGTTCTCTGGTCGGGTTATTGTGCTATTTCCGTGTACCTGCTATATTGGTTCCTTTTCCTCTTCTTTGCTTATACCTGTTACCTGACTTTGGCTTTGTTACTGACTATTCTTCTGCCTTGTGATTCTGTACTGCTTCTCCCAATGTTTGCTGACCTGGCTAGTTTGACCCTGTGATTGTGTTCAGTGTTTTGTTTGTCTGTGTCTTGTGTATTCACTTATTTAGTGTATCTCACAGTCTTCAGTTGGGGACGACCTGCTAAGGAGTTGGGCATTCCCTAAAGGCAGGGACAGTGGTGGGGAACAGTATCAGGGCCTCACTTTGTTGGTGCCTACAAGTGTTCCCCTGACCAGTTCCTCACATTACAGCAAGCCCTTACCCCAGTCAACTCTCCTGGCAGTTCAGTATGAATACCGATTTGTTGGTCACTGACTGGTCACAACTCAGTTTCAGGGCATGGCGGGGCTTATTAATCAAATCTCGCAGTGTTTGGATGCCATGAAGAACCCAGCGCCCCGGATCTGCCGCCCCCTTTGTGTGTCCCTACCTAACCCTGTTTTTGTTGATCCTAGCGTCTGGTGTAAATCTAAAATGCTTCTGCCAGATCGCTTTGATGGAAATCCTGATAGGTTCTGAACCTCCAGGGAATCTTGTCACCTATTTTTTCGTTTCAACTATTTATCCCCCGAAGCTAAAAAAAGTAGCAGTTGTTGTGTCTCTCTTCCAGGGCCCAATTCAGGATTGGGCGTTAGCCATACCCCCTGAAGCCCCTGAGTGGAGATCGGTTGACAGATTTTTTCTGGCTTTAGGCCAGGTTTATGATATTCCCATTTGTGTGACAGTGGCAGAAACTCATTTGCTATCTATTCAGCAGGGCTGTCGCTCGGCCAAAGATTACTGTTCTGAGTTCTGCCAGTGGTGCACGTTGACCGGGTGGTCTGACCAACCACTGAAGACTCTCTTCAAACAAGGGCTGTCAGATGCCATAAAAGATGCTATGGTCAGCCATCCAACCCCCGAGACCCTAAGTGACTTTATGACTTTGGCTGTGACTATTGACAGAAGACTAAAGGGAGAGACACAGGGAAAAATAAGGGGGGTTGACTGTTCAGCTCAAGCTTTCCTGTAAAACCTCCTTCTACCTTCTCTGAATGTTTTCCTCTTCCATCTCCATCACCATCTCTCTGTCTTCTGGAGAAAAATCATTGGTGTTGGGTTATACATCTGCTGCCACCAGGAGGAGACATTGGTTGGAGAATGCCTTTTTCTTTATTGTGGGAAGCCTGGCCATTTTCTGAGAGACTGTCTGACTAAGCCCAAGTCACCCCAATGCCAAATGCCTGAGTAATTTCCAAGAAGGTAACTCAGGTGTACAGGTACCTCCTAACTCTAATAATAAGTTTTTTTTTACCCGTAACCTTGGTCTCTAATTCCAATAGTTTTGTTTGTCGAGCCATGATTGACTCGGGTGCTGCTAATTTCATTAGTATGGTTGTTGCTCAAGCCTTGGGTTTGGAACTAGTTCCATTGTGTTCTCCTTTTTTAGTTTCAGGTGCAGATTCTACCACCCTAACCGAAGAAAGAATAAAGTTTCGTACTGCAGAGACCACTTTCAATGTTGGGAGTTTGCATACTGAAAAGTTTTCATTTTTTGTCATGGAGAAACTCACTGCAGATATTATTCTTGGGTTGCCCTGTCTCTGCCTCCATAATCCTGTGTTCGACTGGAGGACCACTGTGTTGATGAAATGGGGCGACTCATGTGGTTCCCATTCAAAGATTGTTCCTTCCTTGGTGTGTTCTGTAATTAATGATCACGATATTTCAGAATTTAATTCCGATTTCAAAGATGTCTTTGATGGGGCCGTCGCGGATAGTCTGCCTCTGCTCCGGCCTTATGATGGTATCATAGATCTCATTCCGGGGGCAAAGCTCAATTTGTCCACCCCGGAACGAGAATTTATGCGTCAGTATATTGAGGAACCTGAAAAGATCCTTTCTCTGGGAGTAGTTGTCGCCACTTTAACTTCAGATCTAGTGTCCTCGATTACCAACTCACAAAGTTCTGTTCCTTCCTAACTGTCCCCCTTTCAATGTAACTATGGTATCCACCCTAGGTATTCCGCTGCTACAGGTTGTGAATCTAAATTTTCCTCAATAAAATCCACCATTAATCGACTGTACACAGTCTGGGCTACGAGTCACGTGACTCTTAAAAATGTCCAACTTAAATCAAATATGCTGGACCCTAACATACTGTCAGCGATAAGGTGTGGCTCTTGACAAATAAACTCTGTCTTCGAGTTCCATAAGCGAAATTCACTCCACCCTTTGTCATCTCGGAAATAATAAACCCTGTATCATTCAGATTGTGACTTCCTAGTTCACTTCGCATGCACCCAGTGTTTCATAAGTCGCTGCTGAAAAAATATATTCCCGCCGTTGTCACTCGTTCTCCACCTTGTTCTGTGGTCGTACAGGGGGAGTTGGAATACGAAATTGAATGAATAATTGATTCTCGCAAGAGTCAGAACTCTCTCCAGTATTTGGTGCATTAGAAGGGGTATGGTCCCGAGGAGCAGGTGTGGGTGGCAGCTAGAGATCTGCACACTCCTAGGTTGGTAAAAAAAAAAAAGAATTCCACCAAGCCTACCCTTCAAAGCCTGAAGGGTCTGATGAGGTTCCAGTGGGAAGAGGGGTGGGTAATGTCATGATTGTGGCTGACAGACCCCAAGCTTTGAGCTCTGTTCGCCGGCCATGGCCGTTGCAACAAAAGACACAGTTTCGGCCGTAGTTCATTATATTTGTGTTCACCAGTATGCACGCTATCTCCCCTGCTATGTATTGTTAATTGATTCCTGGTCAATGCCCGTAGTCAGTATCCTTCAGCACTCTATTAGTTGTCTTTTTGTCTTTTTGATTGACAGCCTTGTATTCCAACCCAGTCTTTTGTTGCTTCCACCTATCACTTTTGTCCTTTGTTCTCTGGTTGGGTATAAAAGGGTTATTGTGCTATTACCCTGTGTCTGCTATATTGGTTCCTTTTAGTGCCTGTAGCTAGCCTTTACTCTTCTTTGCTTATACCTGTGACCTGATTTTGGCTTTGTTACCAGCTATCCCTCTGCCTTCTGATTCTGTAGTGCTTCTCCCAACATTTGCTGACCTGGCTAGTGTGACCCTCTGTGATCGTGTTCAGTGTTTGTTTGTCTGGGTCTTGTGTATTCACTTATTTGGTGTATCTCGCAGTCTTCGGTTGGGGCTGACCTTTTAAGGAGTCGGACATTCCCAAAAGGCAGGGACAGTGGTTGGGAACAGCGTTAGGGCCTCACTCTGTTGGTGTCTACTCGTGCGCCCCTAAACGGCTCCTCACATCTGCTCATTTTGTCTGGGGGAATAATCATTACAGAAGAACAAAATGGCCATCGGGCTTCTTCCTGTGCAAAAGCCTGTCTTACAAGACGTAGGACAGGCTCTGTGAGTTACTTCCTCGTTAGGCCAACTGACATAACTGGGCATGTGCTGTGTTTAGTTAGTCTCACAGACTTGTGGTATGAGAGACAGCTCTGCAAAGTAGAAAGTAGACTGGGCTGTACACACACACACATATATAAATTTAGTGTGGATATAGTATATAGAATCTATAGCTCAACTGTGAGGAAGTGGCTGTTGTAGAACATGTATTTTTCAAACAGTGGGTCTAGCAACTGTAGCATTGCCTACTAGTCCAGTGAGTAGAAAGATCCAACATGGCAATAATATGTGATATAACAGTGTCTGTAAGCAGTTCACACACTGGATTGTGACAGATAGTTACTGCTTATCTCTAGTACTACTGCACTATATGTTCTTATTTTTTTGGTTTTTTACACAACACCTTTAAGTCCTGCTAAATTTGCTTCAGTACGTTCAACAGCTACGATGTAATTTCCTCAAGTGATCCCCAGAAGTTCTAGTTTAAAGGGGATTAATCATCTCAGATTAGAGAAGTGGCAGTGCTTAGGCTGTTACTCTCCATTCATTTCAGTGGGAGTTCCAAATACACATGTACCTGTATGACAGCTATGGCATATCCTTTTGATAATAAAGAGATAATAAAACACCTTTAGTTACCCCAATATGCCTCACTATTACAGAAACCCTAAATCCTGCAAGGGTTTTCTTAACAAGTACACCATAAACTTTGACGGTTCAGCACTAATTCCCTTTGCATAGAGCAAAGGTGGCCTATATAGTTTCCTTGCTATCTGTTGAAGTTCTTGTTTGCATACTCCAAGTGCCAGCAGCACACTATTAGTTAAAGAACAAAGGTACATAGGAATTTGTGAAAAATGCATGTCTGCTAATGATATTTGAAAATTTGGGGTTCTTAGTTCACAGTTTTGATCAAAAATGTTTAAGCTCACCTCCCAAACATCAAGGAGACCCCAGTTTAGGTGAGTCCTAACACTAAATCTTACCTCTCTTGGTGTCCATTCAGACCTCCATATTCCAGGGAGTGAAAGGACCAACTACCAAACTCACTGCTCTATCCTACCAAGTTTTAAGAGTCCTGAAAACACATCTTCTCAGGCAGGCCTACCATGATCCCTAATTGCTAGCCCCCACCTTCTATCACACACATTTCTGTCACTCCCTACAATAGGTCACTCACAGGCACTTATCTGTATATAGATGTACTGTCATGGTGGCAGGTTCACCCAATTTTTATGTAAACCTCCAAATATTTATAAAACATGGCTGGGCCATTTTAAATTTAGCACTTTTTCCCCTTTGTCTCTCCCAGGCACCCTTATAGATTGTAAGCTCTTGCAAGCAGGGTCCTCACACCTTGTGTCTCACCTATAAGTAGCTTTCACTTTGTAATGTCTGTCTTTTGTCTGTAATTATACCCTCTACATTGTAAAGTGCTGCAGAATTTGTTGGCACTATAAAAATAAAGACTATTAGGTGGAGTGGTTGAAGGAAGGTATATTTCCCCTAGAATACTTTCCTATGCGGCCTTAGGCAGTATGTGGGCAGATGCGTGTCACCGAGAGGCCTGGGCTCGGTGAAGGAAAGCCGACAGTTCTTGTGTCAGTAGTTACTGACATGCTTAGGATAGCGGCTCCAATCCGCTTTGTCTGGGTCGGCTTTCCTGGAGTGGCCAAGTGATGGGTGGGAGGCCACTCCAATGTACCAGGTAAGGCTGGTTTCAGGCCCCATAAAGGCTGGGTCTGCACTCCTGTGATGGCTGCTGGTGTTATGCTAAAGCCATGGTGTAGGCAACACGTTATTTGTGTTTGTACTACACTCAGGGTCACTTAGTGTGTCCCTGGTATAGTTAGATTTATACTTGGGTGTAGCTCTGCTGAGCAGGATTTGTTTTATGCTTTGTGTATTTCTTTTTGCTGCCATTTAAATAAGCCCAAGTTTTGCCTGGACTTGGACTTTACTTAAAGTGTCAATGTCTCTGTCTGTTGAAGCCCCGACTGCAACCTGATTCTGAAGCTAAACCCCCGCCATACACACACATTATGTGTGTATGTATGTATGTATATATATATATATATATATATATACAGACACACACACATTATGTATATATATATATATATACATATATATATATACACACACATTATGTGTGTATATATATATATATGTATATACATACACAAACCTATGTACTATATAAATATACAGGACGACATGTATGAATGGGGCTGCGGCAGATATCTGCAGTCTTTTCAGCCCGATATCAGGCGCAGCCCCGTTCAGGCGGGACGTTCTATAACCTTAGCTAAGCTGCATATTTCTGGGCGCATTACAGCTGGAACAGGTATACCACTTTCAAAGAGGAATACCTTATCCCGAACTGTTGCCCGAGCGCTAGAATGCGCCTGATTTATGACCCACTGTAGAGCGAGTTGATACATCAGGTGCATTCTAGCCTATGAGGCGCATGTCGACCATAATGTTGCACATATTGTATACTTTGTACATAATTACACAATTCTGCACATATGTAGTGATTACTGATACCATGGACTATTACCTTTCATATTGGAGGTGCAGAGCAGTCTGGGCAATGGACAGAAATAGAGGGGAACCCCCGGTAAGTAAGATATGGGCGAATTTCTTCTTTTCTTCAGTTTAACCAGCTGCTGGCACTGTTTGAAATAGTAGTCAGGGACTATGTTGGGTGGCAGTGATTTTCTTTTTTTATGTTTAAGGCCTCGTTCACAAGGCTTATTTTGCCGTGGATTGGCGCCGTACTGCGCGCCGGATTTGCGCTGCAGTACGGCGCCAATCCATCGGAGTAATTACGGTAATCCACTGCTCTCATAGAGACAGTGGATTCCGTCGCTCCTCCCCGCTCGGCGAATCCGCCGCGGGGGGAGAAAGTGACATGCACATTATTTACGGCGCGTACGCACCGTAGATAATGACAGTCTATGGGGCCGGGGAGCGCCCCCGTCCCGCCCCTTATTCACGGTGGATTTGTGAGCGCAATCCGTCGGGAATAAGCCGTGTGAACACGGCCTAACTGTGTTTTTATTGACATTTTTCAAAGAAGAAAAACATATACAGACAAAGCAATAATATGAGAATTGAATAAAGCGTAATATCCAACATAGTAAATTTTGTTAATATCTATAAAACATACGCAAACAAAAATCAGAACAATCTGAAACCTACTCAATTCGCAAGTATACTATACAGTATGACAGACTGGGGAGATGTACGACAAGACACATGAGGGAAGAACCATCCTTAGCTAAAACGAGACTAGCAGTGGTAGAATTCTGCCATAACCGTTTCAAGTCAGGAATCCTGGAAAACTCTATAGAGCTCCCAAGGTTTCCAAATGGCATCAAAAGTCTCCAACTCATCATTCCTTAGGGCCGTGAGATATTCCATATCCCTGATTTCTCCAATTCGCGAGCTCAAGGCCTCGCTAGATGGAGGCGATGTCTGCGTCCAGTATTTGGCGATCAAGCACTTAGCTGCCGTTACGATGTATAAGAGCAACCTACTTAAATTACATCCCAGGGAGGGGAGTGGGACATTCAGGAGGTAAGTCTGAGGGGAAAGAGGGACCCACATGTGGATGACCTCAAAGGTTAACGCTTGAACCCTTTTCCAAAAGGGGGTCACCAACTTACATACCCAAAATATATGCGGAATGTCTGCCTCCGATTCCCCACACCTCCAACACACATCTGGGATTGACGGATTCAATCTATGAAGTAAGGACGGCGTATGGTACCAATACATCAGTAACTTAAATTGATTTTCTTTGTTCTGTATAGATATAGACGATCGGGCTGCAAACATTCTGCCAGTCCTCCATTGACAGTGGTGATCCCAAAAACTCTTCCCACTTTGACATATATGAATGTCGCACCAAAGACTCTTGAACTGGCGAGTTCAGGATCTGATATATTGCCGATATCAACCCCCTTGTCGATGTCCCCAACCGACAGAGCTGTTCAAAGGCAGAGGGTTTCGAAACTCTATCAGGACCCAATACCGAGTGCATATAATGTTTAATCTGCAGGTACGAAAAAAGGGTCGTAGATGGCAGTTCAAAACTAGATTGCAACTCCACAAAGGGATCAACCACATCTGCAAATCGGAAAAGTTGTTTCGCAAACCAAGGCCTCCAGCTAGTATCCATCCCATCTTTTTGGAGTGATGGGTGGAATAGGAAGGATGTCATTGGAGATGCCTCCGAGCACAATGCAAACCATCTATAAAACATCTGCCATACAGCTCTCTTCAGGGACATAGAACTTAATAAGGGTTGCTCTACGCTGATCTTGGTAGTAGCCCATAGTAGTGAATTAGGATGAACAGGAGCCATCCACAACTTTTCGACCTCCATCCATCTGGAATATGCGTATAATGCCGACCAGGCCGGGATAACTCTCAGCTGTGCTGCCCAGTATTATTTAACCACATCCGGGACTGATAGCCCTCCATCCCTTTTTCCTGCTAACAAGACATCTCTAGATATCCTATGCCGCCGGCGAGCCCATATAAAGTGAATAAAACTCGCTTGTAGGGATCGGAGGGTCGCCAGGGGTATCGGAACTGGGAGGGTCTCAAACAGATACATCAGTTTTGGCAGGACTGACATCTTTATAGCTGCAATCCGGCCAAAGAGAGACAGTGCCAATTTATTCCAACGGTCCAGGAGGTGTTTAATCTCCAATAATAGTTTTGGAAAATTGTGTTTAAAAAGCGAGGAGTATTCTGGAGTCAGAAAGATCCCTAAGTATTTTAGGCTATCCGACTTCCACCGATAGTTATAATTTACTTTGAGTTGAGCGACCTGTATATCAGGGATGCCTATTGGCAATGCCTCCGTCTTAGATGTATTTATTTTATACCCCGACAAGAGACTAAATTGGTCCAGCAGAGAGTGCAAACTAGGCAAGGCTGCTGCCAAGTTAGTAAGAGTTAGCAGTACATCGTCTGCATACAATGAAATTTTAAACTCTTTATCTCCAACTACCACCCCCGCAATATCTGGGGATAACCTAACTGCTGCTGCCAGAGGCTCAATAGACAGGGCAAACAAAAGGGGGGAGAGGGGACAACCCTGTCTAGTACCGTTACGAATGGATATTTTTGGGGACATAGCATGGGGTAACCTAATATTAGCCGATGGATTAGAGTAAATCCCCTGGAGTGCGGTGACAAAGGGGCCAACGATCCCAAACGCCTGCAATGTATGAAACATGAATGACCAATTAAGACGGTCAAATGCTTTTTCAGCATCAATACTTAGCAGAAGCATGGGTTCCCCTCTCCTGTGTACAATGTCAATGAGATCAATGGCTCTTCTAGTGTTGTCTCCCCCTTGTCGGCATGGGACAAATCCTACCTGATCTTTATTAACCAGATTCGGTAAATGAAGGGAGAGTCTGTTAGCCAATATTTTAGTGAAAATTTTCATATCCGTGTTTAACAGTGCTATAGGTCTGTAGCTACCGCACTCCAGGGGATCCCCACCCGGTTTAGGTATTAGCGTAATGTAAGAGTGTAGCAATGTTTCCGGGACGGGGGAGCCCTGTAGGAAGGAATTATATAAGGCTAACATGTTTGGGAGTAATTGGGACTGGAAAATCTGGTAATATAAATAAGTGAGACCATCTGGGCCTGGTGCTTTTCCTGAGGGGAGATTTTTAATGGTATCTAAGATTTCCTCTGCCGTAATAGCGGCATTTAAGGAGCCCAGAGCCTCCGCAGAGAGCCTTGGAAGTCTGCAGGAACTCAAAAATTCCCTAAGTAATCTATCCCGTTCCACACTGTCTGTGGGTAAGGTGTCCGGGATGTTGTAAAGGTTCGCAAAAAAGGAATGGAAGATATCCGCAATAGCTTGGGGATCATAAATTGGCACTCCGCTACTATTCCGCAATACATGTGGAGTGAGACGCTTCGTTTCATCCCGTAGCATCTTCGCCAAGAGTGTGTGTGCTTTATTGGCTCTTTCATAATATTTGTGTTTCGTAAATGCCAACATCTTTTCTGCTCTATGTAAGGCAAGGTTCCTCAATTTAGCTCTTAGAGAGACTATTTTCCTTAGAGTGCTTTTACTGGGAGTCGACACCAATCTGCTTTCCATCTGTCTAAGTTCTGCAGAGTATTCCCTCCATTTCGTCTGTCTATCCCTCTTCAACCGAGTGCCCAAAGCTATGCACTGTCCTCGAAACACAGCCTTATGGGCCTCCCACAAGATAGTGGAGGAGGAAACTGAACCCATATTAACCTCAAAGTAATCCACTAGGTGTTTTCTCAATTCTTCTCTATGTATTGGATTCTTTAACAGGGATTCATTAAGTCTCCAATGACACACCCGAGTCGCTGATCTCGAGGCCTTAAGGGACAGACTGACTGGGGCGTGATCAGACCATGTTATAGTTCCCACCTCTGTAGACTCCATCATTCTGAGAGCTAGAAGGTTTCCAAAAAAATAATCAAGTCTGGAGTGGGACTGGTGTGGATTGGAGAAAAAAGTATAGGCCCTTTCTGAGGGATGCTCAATTCTTCAGAGGTCGAACAATCTAAATCTGCCCCAGACTGACTGGGGCGTGATCAGACCATGTTATAGTTCCCACCTCTGTAGACTCCATCATTCTGAGAGCTAGAAGGTTTCCAAAAAAATAATCAAGTCTGGAGTGGGACTGGTGTGGATTGGAGAAAAAAGTATAGACCCTTTCTGAGGGATGCTTAATCCTCCAGAGGTCGAACAATCTAAATCTGCGAATGAGCTGTCTAAATCCCTTAGATTGATTAGGCTGAGTCGTGGTGCGAGGCGGGCACTTTGTCGATAGTTTGTCGTATAGTTCTGAAAAAATTAGATTAAAATCTCCTCCTACTACAACCGCGGAGGGAGGGAAGTGGGATAGCTTGTTCAATAAACGTTTTAGGAAAGTTAGCTAACCCACATTGGGGGCATAGACATTACACAATAGTATAGGGGAACCTCCCAATGTGCCCTCTAAAATCACATAACGGCCGCCTGGGTCCGTAAAGGAGTTTGTGATCAAGACGGGGCATTTTGTGGAAAGTAATATGGCCACTCCTGCCTTTTTTTTGTCTTGGGATGCCACATAACTGATTGGATATAGTTGCTTAAGAAAGTTAAAGTTTCCTGTCTTGTTAAAATGTGTCTCTTGGACAAACACCAAGTCAGGTCTACTAGATTTAAGGTCGGCATATAGGAGTTTTCTTTTGATGTTGGAATTCAAACCCTTAACATTTAGAGAGTATAACTTAATCATTGGAGTCCCATTGGTAGCTACTAAGAACTGTGTCCCACAATGGGCCTCGTGTCGCCGTAAGATGGATAATGGGGACATAAGGGGGCCGGGGGATGGGAGTCACAAGACAGACAAACAAACCACATAACAAATACAGTCATACTTGAACATCAAGGCTTCTCATGCCTTGAGGAGGTATTCAACTCCTTAGGAAACCAGAAGTCCAATGATGACAATGGTTCCTTCCGTTCATTAATCGGAGAATAGACTATGCAAGTAGAGAGATCACCTCAGGGAGGCGTACTGCCCAACGAGTCAAGTACTGGACCGCTAATCTCAGTAGGTCTAGGAGATCTCGCTGCTTTAGGAAGTTGAAGTAAAAATTAGAAAATTTAAGTATCTATGGAATCTGGTTCAGTAAGGAGCAAATGAAGTATTTCTCAAGGTCCCACAGAGTAATATAACACATCTGAGGGGGGCAATCCTCTGAAAGTATAAAATGACCATGCAATCTATATACTGGCACAAAGTCATCCGAGATCCGAATGCTCCTGTGAGGCTAGAAAACATCCTCACATGAGAAAAACCGGCTTTGAAACCCAGAAAATATTAACATACTAAACATTATATAGGGGATATATGAGAGTCATTCCTGGGAGCTTAAGGTATCTGCCACCTATCATTACTGGTGGATATCCTTGCCCCAGAAATGAGTCACAAGGCTCTAATCCTCTACAATTAGGAGGGATAAAAACACCTTCAGGAGGGGATCACCAAAATGAAACAGATTAACTTTCCTTCTAAGATAGTAAGAATCAAGTGGCAGGAGAAGAGGTATATCTATTCCCCAATCTCCCAGATTTTAGCAGAACAGATCTCTTCCGCTTGGGCTGTATCTTCTGCCACTCTGGGGCAGGAGCAGGAGGGGGATCCCCCAACTCCCAATCCGTGAGCTCCGGCGGTAGGAACTCCAGGGTGGAACAAAAATTTGAAAGATCCTCAAGAGCGCGCAGAGTTGTAGAGCGTCCATTTCTGGTGGCAATTAACGCAAAGGGGAAGCCCCAGCGGTAGGGTATGGAGTGTTCCTTTAGGATGTCTAGCAAGGGCTTGAGGTGATGACGTTTATGGAGAGTTATCCAGGAAAATCAGGAAAAATCTGGATGTCAGTCCCCTGATATTGAAGGGACCCTCGGGTTCTGGCTGTATTTAAAATTTGCTCTTTGATTTGGAACTCATGTATACAGCATATTATATCCCGTGGACGTGAGGGAGGGCCCTTGGGTTTGAGGACTCTATGAGCTCTGTCCATTTTGATAGTGCCAGGACTCGAGTCCCCCAGGACGGACTGGAAGATCCTGTCAAGGATTTGGAACACATTTTCCTCCCCGTTGGTCTCTGGAACCCCCCTAACTCTTAGGTTGTTCCGCCTTCCTCTGTTATCCAGATCTTCTACTTGTCGGTGAGTTTCTCTCAGGAGTTTGGCCTGGGTAGCCACAGTTGATTGCAAGGAAGAAACATATTGCCGAGTGTCGTCATGGGCGGCCTCAATAGACTCTACTCTCTCCGTCATGTGTCTTATGTCTGCCCTAACCGATGTAAACTCAGCCTTGAAAGTCTCTTTAACATCTAGCATAAGATCCTTGAGGTCTTTAAGATCTTGTCTGGTTGGGAGATCACTGAGGCGAGATTGCCATCCGGGAGTAGAATACTGGTGGGAACCAGCCGGAGCCATCTCCCCGCCAAGTGGCTCCGGGGATGGGCTTCGGCTCTGCAATGGTATAGTGTCATCCGCCATCTCAGATATTCCTGCCTCAGGGTCAATCAGGGGGTTTGGGGACTTGGCAGCAGACAAAGTCCCAGCGAGTGGCGAGCCCCCGGCTGTTTGTTGTTTCTTAAAGGACATGCTGTTTAAGGGCGAGAGAGGGAGATCAGAGCTGTCCCAAGATGGTGTTATGGTGGACTTAATGTTTTCCAAGGAGCAAGTGACCAGCGGTATAACACAAGAACTGGGCGGCCACCCAGGTTGCGGGCTAGGGTCCACAGCAAGGTGTAGATCCCTCCCTTGGGGCAATGGAGTGTAGGTGTCCCGTTGAAACGCCTCCTGAGAGCTACAGAGGAGTGGGTTGCTGCTGCAGCATGATGTAGTGTCCCTCTTTGAGCCTTTGATGGGCCCTGAAGCTGCCTGCAGCGTGTATTGCGGCAGTTTCTTGCACAGTGACAGGTCCCTGGGAATTTGCAGGTGGCAGTCCCGGGAGGAGGGGGAGTCCAGAGATTTCAGAGGACTCGGGGCTGGGTAAGGAGCTCGGGGGCCCTGGCAGGTACCTGTCTCCTCTGTTCCCGCCGTCTGCGGCGTTCCGCGATGCCGCCGGTCACTGCTCTTGCAGCCTGACTCCACCACTTGTCGGGTCTTCCCCCGCTCACCCCTCCGACGACCACGTCTCGAGCGGAGCCCTTGGGTCCCAGGGATAGAATCCACTGCCTCCGCAGCGGATGGTGATGTGCCAGTGATCGCCCGGTTGTCCGGCTGATAGTTTCAGTATTGGCGGCCGCGGCTGTGACTTCCGGGTTAGGCTGAAGCTCCCTCTGTGTCCCGGAGCGCGGCGTGAGGTATGTCAGCGAAGTCTGCCGTATAGAGCTAGTCCCCCGTGCTTCTGGGGTTGATGGAGGATGTTTCTGCTGCAGCTGTGCCAGGATGACACTGGATTGCCCCCTTATGCAGCAGCGATCCTCCGGAGCGCCAAGCTCGGGCAGCCATCTTGGTCCGCGTCCAGGCCACGCCCCCCGGGTGGCAGTGATTTTCATAGCTAGTCATCTGCACATCTACATTGCTAACAGGCTGTAAAGGGTTAGTAATGTTGCTCCATTTTCCTGCTCTCTATGTAATTTACAATTTGAAGTCAGCAAAACTTCTGCTTACACTGACTTCTCCGAGTTGTAAAAGTTTGCACAGAGCAGAGAGACATACGGATGGTGCAGGGCAACAGTGTTACTCGTCACTGCAGGCAGGGGCGTAGCTAGAGGCTTATGGGCCCAGGTGCAAAACTTCAGCCTGGGCCCCCTACCTCCAGACCATGGCTGTGGACCACTAGTTTTTAACAACAGGTTAACAAAGAAAATCAAGTTATACAGCCAAAGCGTCTGCCCCCCGATCCTTGTCCTCCCTCCACCCCAATTCTTTGTGGGATGAACAGGAAAAAATTAAATAAAATTTTGTTTTTTGGGTTTAGTTTTTGTTGGAGTTTACGCCGTACAGTTTAATTTATATGTTATCTGTATTCTGCATGCATACTTCCCAACTTTTAGAGATTGCAAAGAGGGACACATCAGGCCACACCTCTAACCACACCCAAAAAATATGACATCACACCAAGACACGCCTCTAACCACATGCATGCAAACTTAGACAGGTAAAAAGGGACACATTTTCAGCATTGCTTTGTATCCAATGATGAGATATTAAGTAAGTTGTTATGTAATCTACAGTGAGGAAGCAATCAGATACTTTTTACAGCAAGTTAGTCAGTTTATTGATGCAAATCTGTTTCTTAAATGAAAAAGAGGGACATTTATACAGCTAAGAGGGACAGAGGGACAAGGGTTAAAAATAGGGACTGTCACTCCAAAATAGGGACAGTTGGGAGGTATGTGCATGTCACTATGTATACAAGGACCATAAAATACTGCCACATAATCACTGCATGTCACCACTATAGTGAGTAATACCATTATAATATCACTGACCAAACCAGTATTTCAAGACCAATATTACCAATAATAACAATATATAAAGATCAAATAATACCACACATATCACTACTGTATAGTGACTAATAACACATATTGTTACTCATGGAATCAATATGCCAAGACCAATAGTACCGCCACATAACACCATATTTCACCATTATAAAGTGACTAAAGCCACCATACTGTTATGCACCAAATCAAAACACCAAGACCAGTATTGCCAAAGAAAAACAATATACAAAGACCAAATAATACTGCCACATATCACCACCATTAGGAGACTGATAATAACCAATGTACTGTTACTGAATAAAAACCATTACACTTTGACCACTATAAACGCCATATAGTGACTATATAGTGGTAGATAGCGTACATAGACTCTGTAGTGTTCACCATATGGAATAAATGATGTTATATTTTAATAGACCGGACTTTTAAGACTGGGGCAAAACCAATTATGTTTCACTTTTTGTCACTTTGTTATTATTTTATTTGTAAAATGGCAAAAGGGGGATGCTTTGAACTTTTAGATTTTTTTTTTTTCATTTTTACATCTTTTTTTTATTTTACTTGTAATCCCCATAGAGTACTTGGCATCCCTCAAGTACCATAAGGAATGCACATTAAAGGGCACACACACTCTATATATATATATATATATACACACACACACACACATATATGTACAATCACACTATATATATTGTGAGGGATCAGCGTCCAGAGCAGGTAGCAGGCCGGGCTTCCACAGACAGAGACAGTGACACACTGAGTAAAGTTCAAGTCCAGGCTGTGCCTGGGTTTATTTATATGATAAATCAAAACAAACACGGCCTTAACTTTAGGCCTAAAACATAAAACAAAACCTGCTCAGCTGAGCATTAACTACACACAAAACAGTCCTAACTATACCAGGGACACACTCAGTGACCCTGGGCAAAGCTGCAAACATAAATAGCATGTGCTACTCCGAATATGGCTCCAGCAAACACCAGCAGCCATGACAGGCCTGCAGACTCAGGCTTTATAGGTCTGACACCAGCCTCACCTGGTACGTGGGAGTGGCCACCCACCCGGCTCTTTTGACCCCTCCAGAAAAACCGACCCGGATAAAGCAGACTGAAACCGCTTATACTACACGTCAGTAATTACTGACACACGAGAATTGTCGGCTTCCCTTCACCGAGCCCAGGCCACTCGGTGACACGCACTGGTCCATACCTTTCCTAAGGCCGCATATGACAGCATTCTTGGGGAAATATACCTTCCCTCCACCAGTCACTGTCTTACATACTCTCCCCCTCTGTTCGAGACTGTGGGGTCGGACACACTTAGCCACCAAACAATGTGTTCTTGACAGGGTATCAGCGTTGCCCTGTAGTTTCCCTGCCCTGTGCTCCACAGAGAAACTAAAATTTTGCAGTGTCAGGAACCGTCTGGTGACTCTTGCGTTTCGCTCTTTAGCTTGAGACATCCAAGTCAATGGAGCATGGTCTGTGATTAACCGAAAGTGACGACCTAATAAATATATATGGTGTGTGCCTGCAATGTGTATTCCTGGTACTTGAGACTGGCCTGTGTGTCAGACATGCTGGGACCTGTAGTTTTACAGAAGCTGCCGTGGAACTACAGGTATCAGAATACTACACTAGATAGCATTCAACACTTAAAGAGAACCTGTCACATAAATTTTGCCTCCCTTGCTGAGGACAGCAAAAGCTAGTGACAGGAATGCTGTTTCCAGCGCTGTGTCCCTTATTCTGTAAGATGTTTTCGAGTATTTAGTGCTCAAATCTGCAGTTTTCAGCCAGAAGAATCATGAAAAGAATCAGTTTTTTTCATTCCCCGCCCACCTGAGGCTAGCCCCGCCCACCTAAATTGATAAACCTGTTACTTTGAATAGGTAGAAACATGTGGATAACTGTCAGGTGGGTGGGGCTAGACTTTGGTGGGAGGGGCTAACACCTGCTCATGAATAACATTTGAGGGATAAATACTCTAAAACTATAGGATCTTACAGAATAAGTGACACAGTGCTGGAAACAGCAGGTCTGTCACTAGCTTGTACTGTCCTCAGCAAGTGGGGCATAATCTATGTGACAGGTTCTCTTTAAAGCATATGTAGTGTTTTATACGACCGGTATTTGTCCTGTGCCGTGGGGACGTGGCCTAATACTGCTGCCCGACTTCTGTGCTGTGTCAGTAGAAAAAATAGAAAGGTGAGCTACTGCAGCTGCTAGGACACACGCTGTGTCCATGCTTTATTATAGCCCCCATCACTCCTTGCCGCCAATGGATTTAACTGTAAATATACAGTGGCAGGCAAACTGACAGATGACAGCTCACAGCATCGTACTACAGGACCTGGCCGGTATTGAAAGGTGTAGCTTACTGTTCATTGCCATAGGAAGCATGTCATATAGTGCCATTGTTGAGACCGGACTGGCCCCTAATGACAGGCGACAACATCATATGACAGGGCCCAGCCCGCAGTAAAAATTTACTTACTGTTCGTTGCTGGTCGGGCCCCCTAGTGGTGGCGGACCCCGTAGCAGCTGCTACGGCTGCTTTCAACGGTTGTTCCGCCAATGCAGCCTGGGGATTTGATGCAGAAAAGTTCAGATCCATGTACAGGCACTAACAAATAAATTATTAGTGGACTCTTAGGGCCACATGTATGAAAATTGTGTAGGTCTAAAACTCACTTTTTTTCCCATAGCAACCAATCAGAGCGCCCTCCTCATTTTTCCAGAGCAATATATGAAATGAAAGGGGAGCGCTAATTAGTTGCTTTGGGCAACAAAGTGCGTTTTAGACCTAGACAGTTTTCATACCCTGTTTCCCTGAAAATAAGTCATCCCCCGAAACTAAGACATTTTTTTTGCATTTTTTTAATGCAATTCAGAGTCTGGCTGGTTATTCATACTGTTGTGATGAAATCACTACAGTATATTAATACATGTTTATTTTTTGTTCAACAATAAAAGTGAATTCTTGTTCATGGATGGAAAAATAAGAAATCCCCTAAAAATAAGCCTGGGCTTGTCTTTAGGAGCAAAAATTAATATAAGACACTGTCTTATTTTCGGGGAAACAGGGTACATGTGGTCTTTAGTCTGCATTTCTGGGTTTTACCCTACACCAAAACAGATTCACATCTATTACCAGGTAGACCTTCTTTGGTCAATGGCGGTCATGTGTTAATTGAGTTACACCTGTTTTGTGATAAAACTACAATGAAACAAATGACAATAGGGATCAAATGTGCATGAGATTTCCCACTTATTGGTGATCTAAACAAAATATTTCAGTTTGGAAAAAAGTGTATTACTTTCTAGTTCTATGTATATTCTTTCCAATGTTTAATCTTAGAAGAGAGAACCATGAACAATGCCAGATAAGTAGAATGTTCAGCAGAGAGGGCTATATAGTTCATGGGCTCCTGGTTCCCAGCTATTGGATTCAATGTATAAAGTCAGCTTGTTTTTATGCAGCAAAGAAGCCTTTGAGACCACCCAGGCACCAGGGCCTGATGTACCTGCTTCTTCTGCACTAGTTTCTGTTATACTGTATATCCCTGACATAACAAATACATATTATCTTGTAGGCATCCATCCCTCCCTAATCCCTAACAGTACTTAATGGGGTTGTCCATTCTATAATGTTTGTATTTCTTATATAATAAGGAATCATGCAATTTTCTACAATACATGTATTAAAAATTCTGCTCCTTTGTACCTTTTTATACCAGTGCAATAAAACCCTAAAATCAAAATGGTGTAGTCCACATCCTATTGCATAGACTGACTGTATGGACTACACAGTCATGTTAACCTGGTATCCATGTAAGGGGCTGTTCACATGGTTTTATGGACTATACCCGCGATATTCATCCGGGTACTAAAAAAGTTACCCTGACAGATACCATGATGTATCTGCCCCCACCTCACAGCGATCAAAAAAGCAAATATAGTCCTGTGTAGACTACATTTGTGCTATTTCCTGTTAGTATATGCTTTATACTTTGGTGCTATAGTTTTGCTGCGTACTCCATGGCATGTCACTTCTTTCCGGCACATATATGTCGGGGAAAGCGACTGTAAACGGGGGCCAGCGCGTAGTTCTAAAGCAGCAGGTGTATAGCTGCACACACAGTACGCACCGCTATACGCCTGCTAAAACCTGTGTGAACCCACCCTTAGGGCGACATGTATGATTTTTGGCGCCCAGGCCCAATTTTTCTGCGCATAATAATAGTGTAGAATGCGCCTCAATCTATGAACCCAGTCTACAGCGGGTCATAAGTCAGACGCATTCTAGCACAAAACCGACAATTCTGGCACAGGTAAACCACTTTTAAAGTGGTTTACCTGTTCCAGGAGTAATGTGCCTGGATTTGCTGTACTGAAACTATTAATGTGTAGAATTGTACGGTTGTAGTGCAACATGCTTCCACCACACCCCCCGATCTCCGGCGCATTACAAAGTGCCATGGGCGCTCTGTAACGTACCTGATATTGGAGTGTGCCTGATTACAAATAGAGCAAACGGGGCTGCGTCTGCTCTCGGGCTGAAAAGATGCCAATGCCGGGGGGTGTGGCTTGGAGCTGAAGCATGGCGGACGCTTGTTAGAAGAGCTCCGCTGAAGTGGCAAGAAAACCGGCCCAAACCAACCCCACACAGCCGAACTTTGCGATTGGATCACGTCCCTGGATCGGGGGAACCCATACCCGACAGCCGGAGTGACCCGTTACAAGCCTGATTCCCATCTCGCTGCCACGGGAGCCTGAGACGTTGGGAGGCCCGGTCGTCACCTATACCCGACTGCCGCTTCACAAGCCCGGAGCCTCACAAGTCACAAGTCCGATATCCCTCTCGCTACCGCAGGAGATTCGGACGCTGAGAGGCCTGGCCGGGACTCTCACCTGACTACCAGAGTGACGCTTCACGGACCCGATACCTCGTTCACTGCCGCGGAAGACTCGGGTGCTGGGAGATCCGGCCATTGCGCGCTGCAGTGCCTTCCTGCTCCTCGCGCCGCCGACTCTCCAAAACCTGCGGTGGAGACACTTAAACCCACGATACCTCCCAGTACCTGGCCCGTCGGATAGCTGGACGGCTCAAGCCCTGCGGAGACCAGATCCACTCCTCTTCTTTCCCGCCGCTTCAGGGTGGTGAGTACGGCTACCTCCCACCTTTCAGACAAGAGTGGCGGCCATTTTACTGCACAGCTCCTTCCCGCTGCTGATAAAGGAGTAATCCTGGGCCCCGCTTTAAGGGGACAGCACCCCGCTACAGCCTGGGACTGCCTGGCCCTACAGGCCTATTTGTATGGGCACTTAACTGCTCTCCTGAACTCTGCCCCCCTCATAACCTACCCTGATAAGGGCACTGCAAACAACTTGCCTCGGTCGCCATTTTTCTCCACCTTCCCGCCGCAACAGGCCATCAAAATAAGGGCCATATTATATAAGCTATCCCCCTGCAGCAGTAGCACTTCAAGGCTCCTGAATTTTTGTTGAAATCTCACAGCCTTCAAGCTCCTTACCAGGGGCTGTATGGACACAGCTGTAGTTACAGGCTCAGTTCAAAGCAAGGGGGACAGAACACTGTGCTGTATATAAGATCTTACCCTACTACTTGTGCCCCTCGGGTAGAAGTTTCTTGTGCCAAGGTACAATTTTTCCTGGGCTTGATTTATTTTCCCCTTTTTTTTATACCTGAAAGCTTTTTGAGAGAAAAAATCAGGAAAAAAAAAAAAAAAAAAAGGGGGTTTAAACCTGTTTTTAAAAACCCCTTTTTAGGTGCTACCCCGTTTGGGTCTGGGTGTCCCGTCTTCCAAACCCCGGGGAAAAACTTAAATTTTACCCCCTGATTAAAGGTTTTTTTTACCCCCGGCCCTGACCAAAAATTTGGGGGGCCTTTTAAAGAAAAAAAAACCCCCGAAAAAAACCTCTAAGCTCCGGAAATTTTTTCAAACAACACCCATTTAATTAGATCCCTGGGGGCCTCCCTTGTCTTGTTCCCCTTCAACTGCTCCCTCTCATGCTGAATCCCCTTGACTTGGAAAACATCAGGAAGACTCCGCCCGTCCCAAATTTAAAAGAGTTTCCAAACCCTTTCGCCCGTTTTCTCCTCCCTTTCCCGGGGGGCTCCTGCAAATTTATTTTTAAAACGGGATGATTGGGAAGATTTCAGAGAAAAATATACAATCTGTATCCAGGACAGAACACATTGAAACAAAAAAAAGGGGGGGGTTTTTTCCCCCCTGCAAAATTATCATTCCAAAAATTTCCCACTCTGCCCTTTGGGAAAAATGGGGGAAATGCCCAAGACTTTTTTCAAAGTTCTTGATTTGGGGACAGATCCCCGAAAAATTACTTTCCCTTTAGGGGATCCAGGAATCATTACCTCTGAAAATGTTATTTTGGGCCCCCTTTTCTGCAAAAACCTCTCGGGTTTTTGTTTTCCCAGAAGCTACCAAACCCCGACCTTACGGGTGGACCGGTTTCACGACTCCCAAAAACCCCGGGACATTCCTCTCTCACTCCCAAAGCGATGTGATTGCCCAAAAATCCCCTTCTTCCGGTCAAAAAAGGGCAATTCCCTTTTGGCCCCTTGTTTAAAAGGTTTTGCTTACCAGTTTGTTTAAGGAACCCTTTTTTCCCTTTTTCCCCGACCTCTCGGCGGGCCCCGTTTTCTCTTTGTAAAGAATTTTTCTCCTTTCTACTAAGGTCCTCAGAGAGAACAAAAATACCCCTTTTCCCCTGGGGGTTCCAGTCAAAAATAATTGTCACCAAAAAGGCAAAAAATACCACTGTCTGAAATTCCCCCAAACCTTTGGGCCCCAGGAAGCGCTGCCAAAAAAATGGGGTTTCTATACTACCCCATCCCAATCTACTCAACGCAAGGGAAAAAGATAAAACCCAAAACCCGGAAATTTTTCCCCTTGGTCAAGAAAAATGCCAAAAAAACGCCAACCCCCAGGACCAAGATTTTTAGGCTGAACCACTGCCACTGGAAGCTCTTAAATTTGTGGTGGGGTTAGGACTTGTATTGGTCCTGGGTTTTTGGGGTAATTTGCCATTTAAAAGAGGGCCTCCCATTATAAACCCTTTTTTTCCACCTGTTGGGGAAAACCCCCTTTTTCTTTTTTTTTTTTTTCCCCCTTTTCGCCGGGGTATATTGTCGGTGTTGGTTTAAACTATGGGGCTTTTGTTAACTTTGGGTTTTGGTTTTTTTGTTTTTTTATGGTTTTATGTAAGGTTTGCCAAGCCTATTTTTCACACAACATCAACCATGTTAAAATTGCTTTTCCCCGAGCTATTTATCACTTTAAAAATCAAAATTTACACTGTTAAAAGTAAAGAGGGGAAAAGAAATTTTTTCCTAGTTACTCAGTCTTTGGGCGTGATCTCTCAAAATCAATACGGTATACCTCACCTCTTCAAGAAGTATGTTTTGTAATGATGAGGCTTTCTCCTTGTTCTAATTGTTTTCTTTTGCAAATATGTTTGGGGCTTTGGTTAATATTAGTATGTTATAACCCGGGAAACCAACCTCCTAACCGTTTTTTTTTCAGGGTCTCTATTTTTAGCCGTAACCCGGGGCCCTTTGATCAATTAAAACCAAATTTTTTCAATGGGTATTAAAATACTGTCTTTTTTAAAGTTAAAAGGGCCCAAAACCCCCCTTTAAAAGGTGGGCCCCTTGGGAATTTTTAAAATTTAAAGTGGCCAATTTTTATGCCCCCAGGAGACACACCTGAAAGGTTTTTTTTCCAAATGAAACACAGAAAATTCCCCCTTTTTTTCCTTTACCTCCTTTACAAAAAAGGGAAGGGGAGGAAAATTTTTATAAAGATACTATTTCCTTTTACTCAAAAAGGCGAATTTTTCGATTAAAAGGGCTTTAAATTTTTCTTGCAGTTTACAGACAACATAAAAAAACACCCCTTGTACCCCTTTTTGCCCAAATAAAACGTTCCCAAAAGCTTCATCTCAAAGTAAACACAAAGCTAAGTCGCTAGGTGGAAAAAACCCTTTTTTTTTTGCGAAGGCTTCAACCTTTGTTATAGATTCCCGACTTGAAAAAGTCCCCTAATTCCCCACTATCAATGCTGAGCCTAAAGGCTTTAAAGCAATGGAAAATTTTACATGACCCCTGGGGTTAGGCCCCATCCCGAAGACGAGGGTTTTTCCCCTTTTTTCAGCTCCTAATAAATCCTATTCGGAATTTGATTTTTTTTTTTATAAAGGCAAGTTTTACCCAATGTGTGTTCAGCCGATATAGGGTTGGAAAATGGTCAAGGGTCATGCCCTGTTTTACCCTTTCGTTTTCGGAAAACAATTTTCCCTCAACTAATCTTTCCCTTGGGCGAATTGAACAACTACCACTGAAAATCGAACCCCAATTTTAGGCAAAAATTTTAAATTTTTACTGCGGAAAACTTTTATAAAAATACTTTCTCTGTTTCCCTCACCCTTCCAACCCGGGGGCGCTTTATAAAAGGTTTTTTCAGAGGAATTTTCCTTAGAATTTGGGGGTTTTAGAGAGAAAGTAAGAAGGGTTAAAAACCCTTTTTGATTACTAGAAAAAAATTGGGGGGTTGAAAACGTCTTTCCAAGAAGTCCCTTCCCCACCCCAAAAAATTGGGGAATTTACGCCTCCTTAGAAGACAGCTACAAACAGGTTTCCCTTTTCCAAAAAATTTTGAGGTCCTCCCCTTTCTAAATTTAAATGGGACCTTTTTTATGCAGGGAGATGCCCGGGGGGAAAAAATTTTTCATGGAAGGTCAAAAAAATACAAACCAGAAACAAAAATTTCCTCAAATACAAGGGGGGTAAAACCCAAAAAAAATTTTCAATCCTAAAAAATTGAAACTCCTTTGCAAAAAACTTAAACAATCCTTTACAATTTTTAAAAATGAACCCCCTGACCTCACAAAACCCAAAAATATCCGCACATTCGGGGCCTTCCTAGTTTAAAAAAAGACGTTTTCCGGTATCTAGAAGTTTTAGTTTGCTTCCCCTTTAAATTTCCCCCATAAATCCTCAAGAAAATTCAACAGGCCATTAACCGGTTTTAAAAAATTAAAAAATATCCCCGGGTCCTGATGGAAAAAAAAATGAATATTACCCAAAATCTTTAAGAGGGCTTTCAAACCCCCACCTTTTAAAAACCTTTTTTTCCTTTACGATGGTACCCCTCCTCCCCGCTGAGAAGTTTGGGAGTTCAATCTTTTAAACCCTCCCCCCAAGCCCGGAAAGCCGCAAATATAATGTTTCCCAAATATAGGCCCATCTGCTACTTAAATTTGAATTTAAATTTTTTCCCCTAAAATCATCGCTAATAGAATAAACGTTAAAACTACCTTCCCTGATAAATCCAGACCAAGTAGGCTTTTTTAAAGAACCCACAAAACTAGAGACGGGAAATTTGACGGGTCTTTAAAATTCTACAATTCCCGACCCCCAACCAAGGCCCCCCCCTGCCCCGCTTTCGCTTTTATGGTGGGAAAGCCTTTTATCGTAAAATTGGAGGGATTACAGGGGGTCCTTCACAAATTTTTGATTCGAGGGCCCCATTTCACACGGCAAAAAAACTTCTTTTTATTCCTTTTTCACACAGCACTGTTTTACTCCTTGGTTTTTTTTTGGCTGCATTTTCCCTTTTTCCAAAAAAAAAGGCAATCGGAAAAGGGATTTCCCCCTTTCCCGTTGAAATTTTTTACCTATTTGGGACGAGCCGCTGGGGAGAGGCAATTTTGGAAAAATCTCTCCTAGTGTCCCCGGGGTTTTACATAAACCCCAAAACTTGCCCCCAAAAGGCCGCTTGTACCTGGGTGAGTGCTAATTATGTTTCCAAAAAACCCCCCCTGTCTCTGTTTTGCTGTTTCTGATTTTCCTTCAGTCATTTTCGGAAGTATCCCCTTACAATTTTAAAAAATTACTAAACTACTATTTGACGGTTAATTGGGCCCCCTGCCCGGCCCCAAAACTCTCCCCAAATTTAATTTATCTGGACGGGAAATCCCAAAATTGGGTTTTTATTTGGGGTTTGAAAATTTTCCCAATTTTTTGATACTATAAACAATTAAATGGGAAAAATTTATGCCCGCTCTCTCTAAAGAGATTGGGGGATTTGGCTTTTTTCCCCTTCCCCGGATGGCTTGGATTTTGCCCCAAATAAGATGCTCCCCCTCCAAATTTTTTTTTGTACTAGCAAGAGCCCCCTTCCCTTTGTGATCCCCGTCCAAAAAATTTTAAAAAATTCAATTTTTTTTTTTGAAAAATTTTTTTTTGGGGTTTTAAGGAAAAAACCCGGGTTTTAAAAACCCAAAACTTATACTTGTTTAAAAAAGACAAGGGGGAATGGCGGTCCCCCAAAATTTTCAGGGGGCCCATAATTTTTCCTCCATCTTTGAACCCCATTTATTTCCTTTTGGGGAAAAGACCGATCCTTTTTCATCACTGGACCCTTGAAAAAATTTATCTTTAGGCCCTGAGCCGGTTTTAAAAAAACACCCATTAGCGGGGAAAATTTTTTGGGTTTCCCCTACCTCAAAAGTGTACTCTACCCTTTCAGTTCAACACCCTTTCCTTTCAGAAATGGCATCAACATGTGGGGGAGGAAAAGGCCCCGACTATGGGTTGATAAAAAAAAACGCCCCTTTTCTAGTTTTGGTTCCCTCTTAAAAAATTTTTATTAAAATTTTGGATTGCTGGAGGGGTTTTTGGTTTTAGGAGATTTTTCTCTGATGAGGTTTTTTAGGTTAAATTTGGGGGTTTTTCCTTTCAAAATTCCCCCTTCCAAACTCCCCCTTTTTTTGTTTACCCGCAAAAATTTGAAGGGAGTATCTTTTATGGGCCACTCTAAACCCTTATTTGCCCAGATCACTCCCCCTCCCTTTTTTACTGGGTGGTTTATCGGGGCGTTTTTTTAAGGGGTTGTCCCAAAACCATTTTTTTTCCCCCCTGATTGGGTAGAGGTTTGGGGGATACTAAAAACCCTTATTGATTTTAAAAGGAAAAACAGAGATTTTCCCCGTCTTTTCCCCGGGTTTAGGATTTTGGGGGGAGCGGCGATGTCAAATTCTAGACCCTTCCAAAAAGAATTGACCAAATCGACCCTAGCAAGGGAAAAGGGCCCCCTCCTTTGGGACTTTCTCCCGTACGGACGGCCCAAAATTTTTAGGTTTCTCTAGGAGGGGGCTGGAGGAAAAATGTGGCTTATTTTTTCGCTTTTACATATGTGGTGGCACTTTTTCCGATTATTAGGGGGCTTATTTTGGGAAAACAGGGGAGGTTTTAATTCAGCCCCTCTATTGCCCCGGGTTTACCCTCACACCAAAAAATTTGCAATTCCCGGACATGGGGGTGTACGATATTCCCCAACCCCTACCAAACCCGTTCCCTTTAACTATTCTGATCGCCACCAGATCCACTATAGCATTTCATTGGAAAAACTTTTTGAAAAACTAAAAAACCAGAAGTTTTTGAATAGGGTCAATGTTCAATTTCATAGGAGATTTGCCCTTTTAACCCCCCCCCACCCGGGAAATTTAAGCAAAAAAAAAAGAAAAAGGAAAGGGTTTGGTTTAGCTCGAGTTATGTTACTCATTGACCTCTGGTTCCACGCATTTCAAATATATGATATAGTATATGATACCACAGGGTTGCTTATATGAGTACATAAAATAAGCTGCTAGTACCTCTCAGTAATGTTACCCAATTTTGTGTCTGATCAGGATGAAGTAGCCTACTTTTCCTCTCACTATGTCTCCATAATCACACATTTGAGAATGGACTATTACATTTGCTTTCTGTGTATGTATGTATAAGGCATATGGCATGTTAATGTTTTGCTCTTTTAGAGCCGGTTGATGTTTATACAATGAAAAAGAAAAATTGAATAAAAATCGAATGGTTAAAAAAAGAAAAGATGCCAATGCCTAATTGCAGTTAACACTTGGCGGTTTCAGCACGGGATGGTGCTGGCGCCATCCTGCACTGTTCAACCGTTTAGACGCCGTGGCAAAGATGGTCACGGCATCTAAATCAATGAGAAACGGTGCCCCACACCGTTCCTCACTTCCATCAGGGCGCCCACGGAAAAATTGCAGGCTCCTGATCAGTTAACATCATTTCATGTATTCCATACTGGCATCAATAAAAAGTACACTTCAGCCTGCAAAAAATGCCCCCTCACTCAAGTCCGTAGGTGTTAGTGCAAAAAAATTATTTAATTGCAGAAAATGGTGTGGCCGCGCAAATTTCAATAATAGAAAACGTTTGGATTTACGAAGCCACACATGTTTGGTATGGGTGGATGTGTATTAACCTCCAAAATACAGATAACACATCATTTTTACTGAAGATTGAACACCGTAAAAACAAAACTTATGCAAATATGGCACAATTCCTTTTTTTTTTTTTAACATTTTGCCCCACTTAGAATTTTTTTTGCGGTTTCCCAGTATATTCTATAGTAATAGGAATAACATCATTAGAAAGTAAGTCTTGTCCCGCAAAATAAAAGTCCTCAGGTCTATATAGATGAAAAAATAAAAAAAGTTATGGCTGTGGGAAGGCGGGGAGGGAAAAACGAACGTGAAAACAATAGACCTCGGCGTTAAGGGGTTAATCCATGGGGGCCACTGCTATGGATATGTATGTAGGCTATTCCATTTTTTTCTATAGATGGGACCTAAAACATTTGTATAAAAGAGGTACAGAATTTGTATAACATGTATCATAAACTGTACAGCTTCTTATGATATACACACAAAATAAAAACAAAGTGGACAACCCCTTTAAATGTACATATATTTTTGACATCTATGTGGAGTCAGCTTATTTTCTATTAATCCATGGCATGGAGAAGATAGAATAAAAAAAAAAGATGACTTGATAAATATACTAAGCAAGTGACTACAGTGGATTAGAATGTTCTAGCAGTGACTGCTGCTAGCTTCTCATCTACCTGCCAGATCCACAAGTGTAGCAACATTAAGGGTATGTTCACATGATGTACTGTATGTGCCGCAGTACATCGTGTGTTTCGGGAGTTCGCACTAATACACGTGTACTCCTGCGACACGGGAGGGGGGGGCGTCAGCCCGCCGGCCCCATTCACATTCATTATTATTGACATGTCACTTATCTCCCCCGGACATACAATACGATCGTATTGTACGAGCAGGGAGAGGAGGCGTAATCCATAGTTCTCTATGAGAACTATGGATTACCGTAATTTCGCTGCGCACCTTGCCTGTATTTAAGCGCAAATACGCGGTGAAGTGCGCACCGAAAGTACACAGTGTGAACATGCCCTTAACCTTAAAACACCCCCTCCTCAAGAAATCAGTGGATTTAGAATGTATTTATACAGTGCGGTTATGTTGTAGTTGAAAACCACCTGCATTTTTATCATGATTCACAGTGTCTTTGCAATGTGGTGTTTATCTGTGAGGTTTTACAGGCAAATCGTGTAAAATAGATGTGCTTCACTTGTAAAAACAGCATAACCAATTATTGCATTGTAAATCCACATCAAATTGCGGTAACAATACATGTGGTTTTTCTGGATGTGGTTTTGATGGGGTTTTTGACTGCAACAGAACCAGACCGTGTGCATATACCCACATAATCAACAGTCAGGGAGGGTGTGGGTTGAAGTCATCTATTTTGTCTGGTGAATCTATTGCATTTATTTAAGTCACCTGAGCTGAAAGGATATTTTTTTAATGTATTTGGAGTCAGAAGGAAGGAAACAAGAAATGGCTCCCACAGAAGGAATGAAGTAAATATTTACAAAGGAAATGCTTAGCTTCTTCCTACTTCTGGAATTTGGTCCTGTTTTGGTAAACTGAGAATAAGAATTTTTCCCATTCTTTAAAATGGTGTTCCCACCCTAGAAACTATATTGTATATTAATGTGATATGCCACTACTGTCTGAGAGTTACTGGACCCACCTCTAGGACTTGTACTTACCTTAAGAATGAGCCCTGAAACCTATTTTGAAGGGAGAGGTGGTTGGAACTCTCCTAGTGATTTCAATAGGAGTTTCAAGTACAGCAGAGTAGCGCTCTGCATTCAGAACTCCTACTAAAATCAATGGGAGAGTTCCAAGCACCTCTCCCTCCAAAACAGAGGGGTTTTGGGGCTCATTCACATGCTGGGACCTCACCTATCACACATTGATTTCTTATCGATATGCCCTCAATGTGTTTGCAGGGAATACTCTTTTATGCAATTGATCTTCTAGCACATCTCTACACCCCAAATTACATTTTCTTGCTTTATTAGTAAAGAGCAGTAGACAGTTTATGCCATTTTTATTATGTTAAGCAGGTATACTCTAGAAATTTATGTAATGCAAAAGATCTGAGGCAGATCTGTCTGAATTTGTGTATGTAAGGATAAGGTACAGAAAACATGAACTCATTTTGGTAAAAGAGAGGGGGATTGTTTTAATTGGTCCCAGATTATTAAAAATTCACATTTGATGTTTGTTCTCTTGCTAGTCTTTACTTGGTACTGATATGTGACTTACAGTACTCCTCTCACGTTTTTTGTAAAGATTGTATTATATCTTTTCATGGGACAACACTGAAAATATGACACTTTGATACAATGTAAAGTAGTTAATGTACAGCTTGTATAACAGTGTAAGTTTATTGTGCCCTAGAAATACTAGGCCAGTCTAGCACCTTTAACCTCATTTTCTTTAGCAATGCATTTGTTGTCTTTAAGGTGTGTTCCGTTTCGTTATGTTGGAATACTACCCTGCAACCCAGTTTCTGAAGATCATGCTAATTTTCAGTATGTCACTGTACATGTTGGCATTCATAGTTCCCTCAACTATAGCTTCTCACAGCTGGCAGCACTCATGCAGTCCCAAACCATGAAACTTCCACCATCATGCTTGACTGGTTGCCACTACCTGAACCAAATAAACTAATCTTGGTCATAGCAGACCACATGCCATGGTTCCAGTAATCCATGTCCTTAGTCTGCTTGTCTTCAGTAAACTGTTTGCGGGATTTCTTGTGCATCATCTTTTGAAGAGGCTTCATTATGAGACGACAGCCATGCAGACCAATTTGATGCAGTTTCTGGCATATGGTATAAGCACTGACAGGCTGACCCACACCCCTTAAACCTCTGCAGCCATGCTCACAGCACTCATACGTCTTTTTTTAAAGGACAATCTCTAGCTATGATGCTGAGCACGTGCACTCAACCTCTTTGGTCGACAATGGCGATGCCTGTTCTGAGTGGTATCTGTCTATTTAAACCACTACATAGTCTTGGCCACCGTGCTACAGCTCCGTTTCAAAGCAATCTTTTTATATCTTAGGCCATTTTTATGTAGAGCAACAATTCTTTTTTCCAGATCCTCAGACAGTTCTTTGCCATGTTGCCATCTTGAACTTCCAGTGACCAGAGAGAGCGTGACATCAATAACACAAAATTTAGCACACCTGCTCCCCATTCATACCTGAGACCTTTTAACACTAAAGAGTGCTTTCACACAGTGCGTTTTTGATGCATTTTTTGTGCAGGTAGGCACAGCAATTAATGCTGTACATTGCTGCACAAAAATCGCGGTAAAATAGCGATTTTGACCGCAAGTTTGGTGCCGCATGTACAGAAATAATTGCTGTTTCTTCCAGCACAAAAAGCACATAAAAACGCATCACAAACACACCAAACACGCACTGTGTGAAAGTACCCTTACATGACGTAGAGGAAAAATGGCAAATTGGCCACAATTTGTCCATTTTCACTTAGAGGTGTACTCACTACTGTTGCTAGTAGGTTAGACATTGATGGGTGTATGTTGAGTTATTTTGAATGCACACCAAATTTGCACTGTTACACAAGCTGTACACTGACTACTTTACATTGTATCAAAGTGTCATTTCTTCAGTGTTGTCCCATAAAAAGATATAACACAATATTTATAAAAATGTGAGGGATCTATTCACTTTTGTCAGATACTGTATGTTCTAGTATTTAAAACTGTTGGATAATGAGTTGTCAGCTCTGTTATATGCAGATTTTAGTATTTGCATTTTATTATAGAACTGTATCATATTTTATCATTTATAAAAGACAACAAGCTTGTTTGTGGAATGATTTTCACACACTTAACTGAATATATGAGGCCAACAATAATGTCAATTTACAGACGTATTATGTCTGGTGTGTACCACAGCTAACACTGAATAACGCTACTTGTGTGGAATCATTGCCATCTAGTGGTGTACTTAACTCTTCGTTGTGTGCAAGCAGACTGAACTTGGCAAGCACTTTGCCTTACTTAGAATTCTCTGACAAATCGAACATGTTTAACAGAGTCTTATAAAATTAATAAATTGATTCTAAAAATATGAGCATAACCTGGATAAATTATTAACAAATAGTGATTTACTGAAACTGATAGTTCTGCCCCTAATTATTTACATACCATTGCTTTTACAATAACTAGGGATGAGCGATTATAAATCGACAAAGTTGAAATCGACACGGTTTTTTGGTTGATCCGAAATTTTCGATCACGCGATATTTTAGGTGAGAATCTGCACATAATCTATTACTATCGGGCCATTTTCGGCGCTTTCTGTGATTTTGGTGGCCAGCAAATCAGCTTAGAGCATAGAGCAGGGTGAGCTGGGTGTGCGACATCATGACTGTGATGTGTATGGTTGTCATTGGCTGGAAAAATCACATGACCTCGTTTTGCATAGAACAGCATTTCCTGTTCATCATCAGTGTTTCAGTGTCTCTCACTAGAGCAGGACGTGTGCTTGGTCTCTCTCAATACAGCTCAACTCATCTCAGAGACACAGTTCTCTTTATTCATACAGCTGTGAACATTAGAACATAGGTAGATTAGAGAATTTCAGCTCTTAGTTAGTTAGACAGAGACTTTTAAAGAAGCATCTAGCGCTGTACAGTCACAGGGGGAGGATGCGGGCGAACACAGACAGGCAGGCAGGCTTTTAAAAGGAGAGTGTATATTGTGCAGCCCAGACTCTGCTTTGAACCTGCATTGAAATGGCGTTTTTTTTTACCAGTTTTTGACCAGCACACCTCACACCTGAGGTGAAATTGTACCTTTTATTTTGTGCAGCCCAGTTTTGTTCAAAGACCCACCTTGTACTTATATTAGGATACAGAAATTTTCTAGTAACTGCAGGTGTATTTCATTGGTGCAAAACCCACCTTTTATCCGTATAACTTTTAAATAGGTGTTTTTCACTTTGGCGCAGCCCAGTTTTGTTCAAAGAGCCACCTTGTACTTATATTAGGATACAGAAATTTTCTAGTAACTGCAGGTGTATTTCATAGGTGCAAAACCCACCTTTTCTTATCCGTATAACTTTTAAATAGCTGTTTTTCACTTTGGTGCGGCCCAGTTTTGTTCAAAGAGCCACCTTGTACTTAAATTTGAATACAGAAATTTTGTAGTAACTGCTGTTGTATTTCATTGGTGCAAAAACCACCTTTTCTTATCCATATAACTTTTAAATAGCTGTATTGCACTTTGGTTCGCCCCAGTTTTTTTTTAAATAACCACCTTGTACTTAAATTTGAATACAGAAATTTTGTAGTTACTGTTGGTGTATTTCATTGGTGCAAAAACCACCGTTTGTTATCCGTATAACTTTTAAATAGCTGTATTGCACGTGGTGCGGCCCTAGTTTTTTTCAAATAGCCACATTGTATGACAATTTTGATAGAAAAATTTTCTAGTAACTGTTCTCGTTTGTCATTGCTGCAAAAAACGCAATTTTTTCATCCGTGTAACTTCTGAATATCTTTATTGCGCTTGGTAAATCTCAGTTTGGGGCAGATAGTGCACTTGTATGACAGTTTGTTGAAAACTATCAATTCCTAGTCCTACTGGGCAGTTGTAAATCCCTGGGACTGAAGGAAGAACACTATTGATTTTGTCTTACGGTTCTTCCACCAGACCGCATTTCACAGGTATTTACTAGAAACAATTCAGTTTCTAATCCTAGTTGGCTGTAGGAAATTAGAGGGATTTAAGAATAGCTGTGATTTGCCGTCTATCAATAAGAGACAGTCAAAAACTCTTCCATACCTTCTTAAATTTTTATCTTTCTGAACATGGAGCGAAATGCAGGTGGTAAGCGAGCAAAGAGGGGTGTAGGACATGGAGGTAGAGGTACGAGAGAAGGTGCTCTTTCCAGTGCTTGCGACAACACGCAAGACAGCGGATCGTCGGTTGCAGGACCGTCAGGCAGGACATCGCTGGGTCGGTGCCCTGTGAATCTCAGTAACAAACAGCGTCGCCAATCTGTTCTTCAGTGGTTAATGCAACCTGCATGCTGTCGTCCAGTGTGTAGTCAATGTCCAGTTCAACTAAAATGGTGGTTCAAAGACTCCTTTATCCGAACTTTTAATCTTGGTCAACAGGTTAATGGTCTACTGCGTCCGGATAGTTAGTAAGTCCAGTAACTTAATGGTGGTCATACTTTTCCGACACTTTTTAATCTGTGGGTCAGACAGGTCTAATGGTCATACTGCGGTCCAGGATAGGTATAGTCAATGTCCAGTTAAACTTAAATGGTGGTTCAAATATTCCTTTTTCTGACACTTTTTAATCTATGGGTCAGACAGGTTTAATGGTCATACTGCGGTCCAGGACAGGTATAGTCAATGTCCAGTTCAACTAAAATGGTGGTTCAAGTAATACTGCCTTCTGTCACTTTTTAATTTGTGGGTCATGAAGGTTTAAGGGTCATGCTGTGGTACAGGACAGGGATAGTGAATAGTCTGTCAGTTTTTTTCTGTGACTCTTGTTGCCTAATTGTCTTGCCTAAGATGTAGCACGTATCCATTTTACTGTTGTGGATGTTAATTCCAGCTTCTCCTCCCCTGTTTGGGTGTAAGAATGAAGGTGTTGTTCCTCTCCCATAGACTTTAATGGTCATCGGCGATTATCTATTATCGGATATCGGCATGATAATTGACAATATCGACTATTGATCCGATGATGATAATTGACGCAATCGCTCATCATTAATAATAACATAGCCATCAGATGATGTCATGATAAGAAAATATATAAAAACATTGTTAGGAAGGTATTGCTGAATGACAGAAGTAACACATCTCAGTACCTTATCAATAGTACTTAAAGGAGTTGTCTCACTACAGGCTTTCAGCCTATCTCAGTGTGTCTGGAACCATAGGATTTTTGAATTCAGGGGCGTGCTTCTTGTCTGCCTCTTCTCCTCCCCCTTCCCCTCTCCCCTCAGCACACAGACAGCTCTCCTCCTCCAACTGCAGTAACTTCTATACAGCAGGGGGAGAGCGAGGAGGTTTGCTGCCAGAGTTAACCCTGTGTGTGCCTACCTGTTGCCGGCTGCTCACTGCTGGATCAGTCGCACTGTGCTGCTGCTGTGGCCGAGCTCTTGCTGCTCCTCTCCACAAAGTCAGGGACAGCAGGTAGAGGGCTGATCTATGAGTGGCTATGAAGCCAGAGGTCTGTGAAGCTGTGTATGCTCATAGCAGAGCAGGGGGGGATGTAAGTGTTCCTATACCCCCTGCTTAGCATACAAATCTCCAAGGACATCTCAAGCAACAACAAACAAACCCTGCTCTGTGCTGTCCTCCCATCAGAACAGACACAGGGCAGCTGTGAAGTGAGTTACTATAATCAGGATGTGTCAATAATACAGCAGAGCAGGGAGGGATATGAACCGTTAACATGCCCACCCTGATCTGTTCTAATACTATAGTCAAAGCTCCACAGACACATCATGATTATAGTAACACACTTCACTGCTGTCACATCATACTGATCACAGATCAGCTTCACCTCCGCTCTCCTCAATCTGTGTAGAGAGCAGGAGGGAGCAGGCACACACAGGGTTAATCCAGGCAGCACAGCTACACAGACACAGAAGCCAGAGCCCTCCCCCTCCCCTACAGAAGCATCACAAGTGGCCTCATACTATGCAGGAGGGGCTCTGTGCTCCAACCTGCATTGAGAAGCTGATGAGTCACCAGCACTGTGAGCCAGTGAGAAAAAAAAATCAACATATATTGCAAAGCTGCTTGTTTTTTAAAGATCTTTTAATTAAAACCCAATCATTGTAGCGAGACAACCCCTTTAAGGTGAGAGCATTGTAACGTCGTCATACCCCATATCTAAGTTGCTGAGGAAGCAACTGCAAAATGTGCAAAAGGGCGTTTAGGTCCCGCCTCGTGTGTAGATTACTATCATGGAGAATACAGGCAGTCGTTGACTTACACCCTTCCGACTTACGCCCATTCCCTAGTTACAAACAGAGATTTATGGGGCATGCAGGCACTCGTAGTTCCATGTTCCACAGCAGACAATAGCTGTGGAATGACACGTTCCAGCATACCACAGCAGGACATGAGGTGAAATCTTAACAGGGTCACAGATGACAAAATAAAGGTAAAAACCCTTCCCTGCACTATTAAACCTAAAAAAAAAAACCTTTTGTGCTGGAGTTACATTTAATAGACATACCTGTTCCAAATTACATACAAATTAAACTTCAGAACAAACCTACAGTCCCTATCCCGTTTGTAAGCTGGGGACTGCCTGTATTTACTAATTACTTTACCTCTTTTTCCATGTTTACATCGGTTACGATGATGCTTAATACGCTGTACTGATCAGTGTGAATTCTATACGTCTTATATATTGTTAATTACTTCTACCACCTGTAAAGATATCAGTTGGGTTTTGTTATTTTCTCTTGTTGTTGCTTTAACCCCTTAAGCCGCACGCCTGAAAAGTAGTTAACGACCAGAACATTTTTTTAGTTTTTGCCTCCTCGCGTTTCAACAGTTGTAACTTTTTTTTATTTTTTCAATGATGCAGTTGTATGAGGCCTCGTTTTATTCGAGACAAGTTCTACTTTATGGGGGAATAGTTAAATTTCACTTATAAATAATTGCAGAATTTTTAAAAAAATGTGTTTAATTTTTTTTAATTTTTACATTTTTTTTACCCCATTCACATTTCACACTTAATAACTTGTTAGATTAATTCTAAAGGTTATTACGGTTGTGTGGATACCAAATATGTGTAGGTTCTTTTTGTGTGTGTAATATATGCACAATTATTTTTTATTAAATATTTACTTTTATTTTATTATCTTTTTTTATTCATTTTTTTATACTTTTTCTTTAATACCATGAAGGGAGAACTATGTTACATTTTTTTTTTGTTTTAATAGTAATGTATTAGCATATTCATGTATGCTAATTAGTGTTGAGCGATTGCGTTGGCCATCGACATCGGTCGATGGTCGACCATCATCGACAAGATAGTCGATTGAGAGTCGATTATGAGGGGATGCCCATTAAAGTCTATGGGGAGCAAAAACCCCTTCATTTTACACCAAACAGGGTGGAGAAGTGGAATTAACATCCACAACAGTTCAAATGGTAGTGCTACATCTTAGGCAACACCTTGGTTATAAAAGCCACGAAAAAAAAAACACACAACATTACTATCCTGTCTTGTCCCACACATCCCCTTTAAACCTGCATCACCCCAAAATTAAAAAGTCCCAGAAGGCAGTATGATTTAACCATCATCTTACTTGTGGACTTTAAAATTCCCTGTCCTGGAACAGCATGACCCCAACCCCTGCAGGACCTCCAGATTTAAAAGGCGGGAAAAAAGGAGTCTTTTCAACCCCCCATCTTACTTAAACTGGACATTGAATATCCTGCCCCGGGAAACCAGAATACCCCCAAAACGCAGACCCCAAATTTTAAAAAGGCCCGGAAAAAAAGGGGGTCTTTCAACCCCATTTTAGTTTATGGACATTGACTATACCTGCCCCTGGGCCACAGCATGGGGCCCAAACCCTGCCCCCCAAATTTTAAAAGGCAAAAAAAGGAGTCTTTCAAACCATTTTTTTTCAGGGACATATACTGCCCCCCTTCCCGGGGACGCGGCCCCCCTCATAAAATTTAAAGTGCGGAAAAAGGGCCAAAATTTTAGTTTCATGGAAATACTGGTGGTTAACGTCCTGTTCACCCAGGTGCCCTTTTTTTTTGGCATTTTTTTTCTTTTTTTTTACCAATGCTTGAGGGGAAAATTTTCTCTATACTTTGTTCTCTGCCCCTCTCCATAATCCATGTCCCTTTAATAACCTAATCTGGTCAAGGTTTTCCCCCGTTTCCCCCCTTGTACAATTCAGAGGAATTTTTTTTTAAATATTTTGTAAGCAAGTTTTTTAGTAGTTTTTAAATTTAGAAACACATTTTTTAAAATAGGATGGAACCCACCATGTCTTTGTTTCTCTTTTTTTAATTGTATTAAATGGGTTGTCTCAATACGGGATTGAAGCTTGTTAAAGATCTTGCAAAAAAAAATCATTTTGCAATATTGCCTTTTAAAAGTGCCCACCTATTCCTGTTTTCTGACCCCCACCATCACCTTGAGCCACTCTTGACAATTGTGAAAAACAAATGTCTGTTAGAAACGTTTTTTTTTTTTAAAAGGGCCTGTAGTTAGCTGCATTTTAAAATAAAAAGCCCCAAAAATTCAAAGCATGGACCCTTGAGCCCTTTTGGGAAAATTTTGAAGAACAAATTCTGTTTGAAACAAATTTTTTTTTTATAAAGGCCTGTTTGTATGCTTATTTAAAGCAAAAAAACCCCCCAAAAAAAAAAAGCATGACCCCTTTAGCCACTTTGGACAATTGTAAAACAAAAGTCGTTAGAAACAACTTTTTTTTTTAAATTTGGACCTGTAGTATTGCTGCATTTCAAAACAGCATGACCCAAAAAATTTTTAAAAAATGAACTTCTAGCCACTGTAAAAATTGTGAGGGAGAAATGCCACTTAGAAGCCACATTTCTGTTCCAAAGGACCATGATTATTGTTTGTATCTCACAGCTACATGACCCCAAAAATTATAAATATGACTTCTCAGCCACTATTAAAAATTGTGAGGAGAAATGCAACTTAGAAGCACATTTCTGTTCCAAAGGACCATAATTATAGCTGTTTCTCACAGCAACATGACCCCCAAAAACCATTGACAATGCGAAACTTCTAAAGATAAGTGAGTAAAATGGAATACGGTGTTGTCATGAAACCTTGCTGGGCTTTTACAGTCTCCTCACAGCAAAACCAGCAAAATGAACTGTTGGGAAAAGAGAATAAAAATTGCAGTAAAAATGATCATTTTAAAAACATTTTTAAAGGGGGAACATTTCTTTTTTGAAGATGAATGTAAGTAGCCCGGAACTAATCGGTGCCGGCAATTGGGCCAAAACATCATCAGAGTCCTGCCTGATTAATCTTGTGAAAGTCAAACGCCACATTATTTGGAAAGCCGGATGGTTTGCTGTAATGCTCCTCCAGCTGTGCTGAAGGTCCGCTAGATAGACGCGGCTGTGGCAGGCAAACCCTCTATGGCGTGACGGCCAGCTGGGCCATTCGTCCTTTTTGGAACCCAAAGTCTTTTGGGGCCCGGGAACACATACAAAAACATCGGTTTTTGGCCCGATAGTCGTGCACCATGTTTTAACTGGTCTCTTGTGTTGGTGTGGGGGCCTGCATTGCACGTTGGGGAGGTGGTAAACAAAGATTGCCAGAGGTCACCCATTGGCTTTGCCACCTTGCTGTGCTGCCGCTCGCCACTTGGCACTCTATGCTGTCACTTTTGCTGAGTTGTTCCACTGTGATTTTGGGGAATGTGAAGCAGAGCAACGATTTTCCCCAGTGATAATAAAAGGGTTTCTCCATTTCCTGATTTTACTCTCTATTTGGGTGAGGGGAAGGGAAAAGTGCTGAGTTTTTTTTTGTACCGGGGATCCAGGAGGGTGGCCACCAGTAACTTTGTTCTTTTGATGGCCTTAAAACGAGGATATGTTGGGGAAAATGGAGCTCCAAGCATCATGTGAGAGATGGACCCTTGTTTTTCCCAACCCTCGGGTCGAGGGGCACTAGAAAATTTGGTCTTCCCCCTCCCCCCTCAAATTGCGCCAACCTTTTTCCCAAAGGCAGGGGCGTGGGGTAAAAATCGGTGTTAGGAATCCTCCCCCTTTCCTCCTCCGCCCCCCCTTTCCGGCACAGCTTCAAACACCCCTGACTTGCCTGGAGATGCACCCTGAGAGCTGATGCGCCACTTCACTAGCTTGGACCCCGAACCATGCCTAATAAAACCCGATGAAATTGTAAAAACTATGGGCCTTTTTGGTTTTGACGGAGAGAAAGCTCCTGTCCCATCTGTGTCCGTCTCCTCCTCCGTGGGTGGCGGGACCTGTTGTTTCGAGTGTCCAACGATGTTCAAGAAAAAGATCCCACAATGCCAGCTGAAAGGGCATTGTCCGCCCCCGCCCATTTTGGTGGCTTCTTAAAAACTGGAAAGGGATGGTGCAGAGCTCTTTCACCTGCCTCCACTCTGGGTGGTAACACCCCAGGTCCCACCGCTGCTTGTCGGGCCCCTGTGTCACTTCTTTTACTGGTAATGGCATTGCGCTGCTCCCAAAATCGCTGGAGCATGTGGAGGGTGGAATTCTAGCGTGTTGCCATGTCAAAAATGAGCGGGTTGAGGGGAGGCCCGATGACGCTGCAATGCAGCCGGGCGGGACAAAAGCAGTGTGGAACGGCGGAAGTGCGAACTTAGACTTCGACCTTCCTCAGCAGGCAGCCCGACCGGGGGTACTCTTTAAAAAATTTTCTGGACGCAAGGTTCATGACTATGCCAGGCAAGGATGTGCTCAGCCTACCGACTTAAGGGCGGCCAGCATTTTTCGCCCATTATCGCCACCCCCTTCCCGGCAAAAGGGTTTCTTGGCACCCAGCCAGGCCGGTCCCTTCGGGAGTGACACCCAACAGCTCCCCTCTGACCTGTGTGGGGACGGTCTAAAGACAGATTAATTTAACAGGGCCTGGTTTCTCGGGCACGGGGACCCTTGGGGAAAAAACCCCCTGCCCATCCCTGCGGTTTTTGAAGAGCGTGCCCCGACCCTGAGAGCCACCGTCACCCCCAGGACATCCACCCAGCTCCCCCCGTGAGCTTTCACAGAGATATGCCCTTGGCCGTGTTACTGTCCATTGTCAGTGGTCGAGGCCCTTTTCCCCCGGCCACAGATGAGACAACGCGCTTGAAATTTTAGATGACAGTGGTGGCCAGGGCAGGGAGGGCTTTTTGGCAAAGAAATGCCTGCTCGGATCTGGTTTGGGGGCAGGCAAGGGCCATAGTGGCGGAAAACCCATCTGTGCCCCACCGACGGGAAAGGCAACATTTCAAGGGCCCAAAAACCCCTGGCAATGCCGACATTAGGTTTTTGGGTTTTGGGGAGGGTTTTGGGGGTTAAAGTGTTTTTTCTGCCCCCAAACCTGGAAGACAGAAGGGGGCTGTGATGGCCGCTGTAGGGGCGTGCAGGTCGTCAAACTGGGGAAGGAGAAGGGGTAGGATGGGTTTTGGGTGGTGTTTGGGGTCCCGGGGCGACGGTGGAGGCTGAGGGAGGCTTGACCCCTGATCAGACTCGGGGACGGGGCGCTGAGGAAAACGCTTGGTGGGTGGCGGAGGAGGCGGAGACAAGGGTTGTGACATTTTTTGGGAGGCCGGCGTGGTTGGCCTTTTTTTTTGGCAATTTTCGCCCCCTTTTTAACTCATGCTTTCGCTGCAAGTGACTAGCATTTTGGGTGGGGGTTTAAACCCAACCTAAGGTTCTTGCCTCTACGTTCTTGCGTTTCCCGGCAAGGCGGCATTGACTCGCGGGGTGAATCAGAGGTTGGTCAAAAAAGGGCCCCGGTTTTTGAGAGGTCCTGGCCCTTTTTGACGGCGAAAAGCAGGGGGGGTTTGCGTGACCGGGGCTGGGGGAAAATCTATCAGCGGTTCTGCGCCCGCCCTCTCCCTTTTTGTGGCGGGACAGTTTTTGACACTACCCCATCGTCTTCCTCCTCTTCCACGAGAACGCTCACAACAAATTCTGGGGAAAAAGCCCAGGATGGATCCGCATGTCGTTTCTCATCTCATAAAACGGGTGACTTGTCGTCCTGCTTTTGCATCCAGAAGCTGGGGTAAAGAAAGGGGGCCCTGCAAGGCGTTGCGGCCGCCGGGGGGTTTTTTTGCCGATTGACCGGGTTTTTCCTTCCCTCCTCTGAGGGCCATAACTGGGGTCAGAGCGGGGACCAATCATCCTCTTGATTTTTAACATCCCTTCTGACCCCAACCGTTTTTTGTATAAAAGAGGTCTTCAGAAAAGGGTTTTTCCCCCCACGTGGTGGGTACCGAGTTGACTTTGGGGGCTGCTTCATGTTGGACGGATGCTGATGACGACATTTGTGGCCGTGACTGGGAGGACGAGGGGGTATTTGTAATGAGGTTGCTTTAACCACTAAAGGACAGATGGCCCGACGATTTTCCCTAACTTAGATTCAAGGGCCCTGACCCAGCGATGACAGGTGACGGCCCTGAAAAACTGCGATCGACTGGCATGCGTGTTTCGAGCACGGGAAGGAGCCCCTTCTCTCGTACCCTTACCCCCTGTGCACCCCTTCTTTTTCGCTTCCCACCTGCTTTTCGCTCCTTTTTTCGAAAATATAAAAATTTGAGAAGGTATGGAATAGTTTTTTGGGAAAATTTTTTATTTAAAAAAACGGCAATCACAGCTATTTTCAAAACCCTCTAATCAAAACAAAATTGCTGGATTCAAATTTAACTGAAGATGCTATCAACAAAACTGGATGGGCAAAAGTCAAAAAAACCGTATCTGTTAATGTTTTTGTATAATCCGGGTTTTTTTTTCACCTTTCAATTCACCTGTGGGGGACTATAGAATTCTGTTTTAAGATTTACGTGGGTGCTCGTCAATGAACAAACTGGGTGCGCAAAAGTAAAAAAAAATGTATCTGTTATTTTTCGTATAATACACTGTTTTTTTGCACCTTTCAATTCACCTGTGGTGACTAAGAAATTTGTTTTTAAGATTTACGTGGAAAGCTGCATCAAAACAAAGCTGGGTGGCAAAAGTAAAAAAAAACGTATTGTTATGTTTTCGATAATACACGGTTTTTTTGCACCTTTCAATTCCCCCCGTGGGGGACTATGAATTGGGTGTTTTAAAGATTTAGTGGGGGCTGCGTCAAAGAACAAAGTGGGTGGAAAAGTCAAAAAACAGTATCTGTTATGTTTTCGATAATAACGGGATTTTTTGCACCTTTCAATTCACCCGTGGTGACTATGAATTTCGTTTTAAGTTTACGTGGATGCTGCGTCATGAAAAAGTGGGTCAAAAATAAAAAACAGTATCTTTATGGTTTTTGTATAAACCGGTATTTTTTGCACTTTTTAATTCACCTGTGGGGACTATAGAATTGTTGTTTTAAGATTTTCCTGGTGCTGCGCAAGAACAAAAAAGGGGGGCGCAAAAGTCAAAAAAACTATTGTTATGTTTTGTATGATCACGATATTTTTGGCAACAAAAACCGTGCTGCACAAGATTGGGTGGATTTTAAAATTAATTTCAAGGGGATATAAACACAGGTGGAATGGGAAAATTGAAAAAAACACCTATCTGAAATGTAACTGATAATAAAAAATGGAGTTTTGCACCTAACAAAGAGACCCGCGTTACTAAAATGTGTGTATCCTTAGGGGTTTAGCTGCCCAAAATAGGAATATTTCAATAGCAAACTGTTAATAATAAAAATTTGCAGTGCAATGTCTACCAAGTTTGGTGAACTTTACCCGGTTTTTTTTAGATAGAGTTGTTGTGTTCGCCCGCGGGCCCCCCCCCCCGTCACCCCATGATTTACAGCGGTAGATTCTGCTTTAAAAACTACAAAAATCTTCAAATCTCTAATCTAACAAAAATTGGAAGGATACATAATAGGGGGTTTCTCTGTGCAGAAATAGACAATTTCGTGAGCTGTTTGCCACAGGCAGGCGCACGTCCTTTCCTATGGACTCTGAGAGACACAAAGGCTAAAGGAAGGGGTTCTTTTAAACGAGGGGCTGTTTATTTTTTCCCGCCAATGCAACATACACTCCCAGTCATGACGTCGCAACAAAACTACCCCGCTTATTCGTAATTGATTTGCTGGCCGCCAAAATGACGGGAAACGCCGAAAATGGCCATCTTAATAGATGATGAAATTTTAACCTTTAAATTTCGCATGATCTGAGAATTTCGATCAACCCTAAAAACCTGCCGATTTCAACTTTTTCAAAAAAATCGCCAACACTGTGTATCCATAAGTTCAGGTGCCAATATCCGGAAATATTTCAATAAAAAATGTTTAAAAATAAAGTATTCAGGCAATGTTACACTAAGTCTTGGGAACTTTATCCAGATTCTTTATAGGCTTGTTATTCGTATAATACAAGAATTTTTTTGGGACCCTTTCAAAATTTACCCCTTGGGGACTACAAAATTTTCTGGATTCAAATTTAAGTGAAGGGGAAATTCAAAAAGGTGGAAAGGGCAAAATTGAAAATGAACACCTATTGAAATGTATATGATAAAAAAGGGAGTTTTGCACCTAACAATGGACCTGCAGTTCTAGAAAGATGTGTATCCATAGGGTTTAGTGCCCAAAATCCCGGAAATTTTCAATAGAAAATTTTTAATAATAAAGCTATTGCAGTGCAATGTTTACCAAGTCTGGTGAACTTTATCAGTATTCTTTATAGAGCTTTTCTTTGGGGTTTGCCCGTGGGAACCCCCCCTCCGCTCCCCCCCGGACTTTACGCGGTGATGTCCCTTTTAAAATTATTACCTAACATTAAAATCTTCCAATCTCTAATCTAAAATAAATTTTAAGGATCACAGCTAAAAGTAGAGGTTTCTTGTGAAGAAATATAAAATTTGTTGAGCTGTTTGGAACAAAAACAGAGCGCCGTCCCTTTGCTCTGGACGCTGAGAGACACTGGGTGAACAGGGAAAAGCTGTTTTTATTTAAAACGAGGTCATGTGATTTTTCCGCCAATGCAATATAACTCCCCTCATGAGTGCAACACATCCACCCTCTTATTCTGTAAAATGATTTGCTGGCCCCAAAATGAAGGAATGCCCAAAATGGCGCGATCTTAATTGTGATGACGATTTTTTTTAAAACCCAAATTATCGCATGATCTAAAAAAAACCGATCACCATAAAAACTGTGCCCTTTTCAACTTTTGTCGATAAAATGCCCAAACTAAGTAATACTTATAATCTGTGTCAGTCTGAAACAGGCGTGATCAGACAGCAACCCGTGTTCCTGGTCACTGGCTTCATCCAGACAGCTCTGGGGCCCACTGTAGGTCCCCAGGGTGAGTGCACCGTTCCCCAAGTCTGCCAGGTACCCGGGGGTTTTCCGATCACCCACAAGCAGGGGAACCCTTTTATTGCGTGGGTAACGCACTGCCGAATCAAAGGTCAAAAACACCGGGTTGCGGAGGTTTTTACGCTCCCCCTGCTCGGGAGATGCTTGGGGTCGGGGTGGGTTTTGTACAGCCGTTGCCAGCGCAGCAAACCCAAAGTCTTCAGTGACGCCAAAAGACGTTGCTGTAGACTATTGACCCGCACCAGCTGACGTCAAAAGACGGTGCGCGGTCGTTAAGGGGTTAAACATTTATTATTAATTTTTTGTATTTTTCTTCAATAATAAAAGTTTGCTAATATTTTTAATATGCCACATTTCTCTATTTTGGTTATTTCTAAATAATAGATAGGTAGGTAACAAAATACTGCACAGATACATGACCAAAAAAAATAGAAAAACTACTACCTACTACAACCCTACTTCTAACAAATTAATGACTGTGATAACTATATGGACAAAGAGCGACAACAACATGGTTAAGTGGCTTTGCAAACATGCATTGGGGCAATTTTTACGCACATTCTTTGTATTGTTATCACAGTCATCGATTTATTATATAGTAGTTTTTGTACTCTTCTGGTCATGTATTGTGCAATATTTTATCTTGGCTATATAGTATATTTTAGATATGTGGGTATGTATATATGTTATGATACTCTGACCTAAAGATGGTTGTCTCATCATGCTGTTTTGTAGAGCCACAGCCAGCTTCAGATTCAAACTTCCTGGTTAGGCAGTGTATAGATCAACAGCAGTGATTAATATAAAAGTTGCTTAATACATGTGAAACATGTGATCTTCTCCACAGTGTCATTAAAACATACATGTCTCACAAAAAAACATATGACATGAAAGTGGTTATGTTATGGCATGGATAAAAAACAATGAGTCAGACTTTTTGGCATATTGATAATATCCACCTCACTTATGCCATGGCTGCACAGTTTTGAGTGGTGGCTGCGTATGCGCAGCTTTCCTCATTCTATACAATGAGAATTTAAAATAAAAGTAATCTGATAAACTTGAGTCTTCTTTAGACACTGTTGTCTAATTTCATGCCAACTATTAGCTTAGTTTACATCAATAAATATGTTAAAACTTTGATGCAATTTGGTGCACAATGTTGCAGTGAAAAAATACTCCACTTTTTGCTAGGCAATGCCCGTTTTCTACCAAATCATACCCCTTTGTTAGGTGGGGCAGAAAATGTGTAATTGTCTAAAACTAAGGGCAACATATATGAAAGGAACTGCGCCTGTCATAGCCCTGTTTATATATAGGCATGAACAGTCACACTCCAAACTTTGCAATGCGCCACGTTCATAGGTTTAGACAAATTTATGAATGTGAGACGCCAAAATTAGGCACATAAATGTCAGAACAGCCAGACCAAGTTAAAAGTGGTCTTGAGGCAAAAGTTGTCGCCAAATGTATGAACTGCAGAAGAACAGGTTCATACATACTGGCGCGTTCTATACTGCTTTAAAGCTATTTATAACTGGCCTGTCTGCGCCAACGTTCATACATGTTGCCCTAAGTGTCTATACTCCAAATTACACAATAATTCTGGCACAATTGCATAAGGTTATGCTTGCACATCAGACTCTTTCATTAGGTTTTCACTATGCAGAGTATCCTTGCAATCTTGGCTTACATTGTTAGAAATATGTGCAGAATCCACATACAAAAAAACTTTTGTAGAAATAATCCATTACTAAATCTGATCCAATGTGCACAGTAGTATTGAATGTAGTCTTGAATGTCAATAGGAGCTATTAGTACTGGCTATTTGTGAAATCCAAGTTGATTTAAATCTGAAACTTTAAACTGCTTTGATGCTATGGTCAAATTGAATGCCGCATCTAGGCAGTTATACAGGAGGAAGACGCCCTACTTCTTCTTCTGATCAGCCCCTTGTGGGGTGCTAACTGTCGAGGTAGCCTAATGAGGCAGGGTGTACTAGGAGAGCTGTAACTGTACACTATTCTGCAATATATTTTTATTCAGAATAGTGTATAAGCAACTAAGTGGTAAAATACCCTAGGGAGACTGAGAAATTAAGTTAAAAAAAAAAAAGTTTTTTAAAAAAATATTAAAGTTAAAAAAACCTTCCTTTTCCCAATTATATAAAATTGGTACCAACATGACAGAATATCTCAAGTCTATTAACCTTTTACCACCACAGCCAATTTTGACCTCTCTGATTGAGCCCCATTTTTTAAATCGGACATGTGTCATGTGTCACTTGTGTGGGAATGACTTTTTAATGGTTTTTACCTATCCATTTTTTCTCCATCTAAAAAACTGCACCCCTTCAAAACAGCATTTAGAAAATTTGCTAAGCCTCTAAGTGTTTCACAGAAATTAAAGCAAAGTAGAGGTGAATTTTCACGATTTTGCATATTTTAAATTTAAATCCATGATGTTCTGGAACACTGTAGTTGTTCTCAGGAAATTCCACTTAAAATTGATTCCCCCACTTCTGCTGTTTTTAGAGTTCTCCTATATGCAGGCCTACTGAGCTATTTTACTCAAGTCTCAGAATAGGAGGAGCACCTACAGGATTTTGGGATTTCATTTTCATTAGGATTTTCTTTAGGCACCAAATTACAGATTTGTGGACTCCCATAAAAAGACCTTATTTGGGAAACTACACCCCATAAGAAATATATTTAGGGTGGTATTAAGTATATTGACCCCACAGACGTTTCACACATTTTTTTGTTAGCATTAGGGTAGGGTTCACACAACATAATTTTAACGTGTTAATTTAGGCTTCAAAATACACACCTGCTTACATGCATATTATGAAGTGTATTTCTTGCAAAGTGTGTAGCATATTGTGCAGCGTTTACATACTGAAAATATGCTGCACCATTATTTCTATGGGATTTCACTTGTGTAAAAACCTCAAGAATTGGCACTTACATTTTTCTCGAGTGAAATCATCCATAAATACGCCTTGTAAATACGCAAATCAATACATAGTCAATGAAAGCTGCATAGAATATTGTTTGAACCTTATTTTCGGGTGTATTGCAGTGTAAAATAGGCCCCAAAATAAGTATAAAATTATGACGTGTGAATATACCTTTAGACTGTGAAAATGGAAAATTATTATAATTATGTGCAGTTTTAACTGAAAATATTTCATTTTCAAAAGGAATCCAGGAAAAAATGCACCACAAAATGTGTTATGGATTTTCTTCCAAGTTCGGCAATACCATATATATATGTATGTGTAAACTGCTGTTCAGGCGCAAAGCAGGGCGTACATGGAGGGAGCGCTATTAGGCTTTTGGAACAGAGGGTGCCATGTACCATTTGCAAAGATCCCAAAGTACCAGAACAGGTGAAACGTTCCAGCAGTCACCCCATATTGGATTCAATACCCTTCAGGGAACTCATCCAGGGGTGTAGTCTGCATTCTGGGCCCACAGGTTTTCCACAGGTTTTTTTTTTTTTTTTAGCATTGGGCTATGAAAATGGAAAAAAAAAACATTGCCGTTCATTTTCCTTTTTGATTGCTTTTTTATTACATTTTATGTGCCGCGGAGATGAACAAAAAATGTAATTCTGCTTTTTTTCCCCCAGTTTTCATTTAACACGTTAAATAACATGATAGATGCATAAGATAAATCGGTATGCATGCAAAAATTTAAAATACTCTTTTATTTTTAATCTTTTTTGGGGAGCTTGGCATTTGTAATGGGAAATGGCTGGTGTATGTGTGTTACTTTATTTTTTGTGTGAGTTTTACTTTTTTTTTTGTTTTTCACTTTTTACTTGCCCTCACAGGGGACTTGACTCCATGATCTTTAGATCGCTGTTAGGAATAGCAGTATAGTGATGTACTGCTATGTATTTTAACTGTCAATCCGCAGCCGATCATGGTAAAGCCCTTTTTAGGTTTCCATGTTGCCATAGAAACCATTGACGCCCACAGCGGGGTGCTGATGGAGACAGACTGAACGCCCTTCCTCTCTCTTTCCCTTAGCTTTCCATTAGATTAACTGCAACATCTAAGGGTTTAGTCAGCTGTGACTAAAGTAAGCTCCAGTCACGGCCTATAGCACATGAAGCCAGCTATAATTTACAACTAGTTCCACACGCTCATTGTATGGGCTTTGTTTGTGAGCTCACACAATGGTCATGACTTACTTACACATCAAATGTCTGTAAAGGGTTAAATGTAGCTTTATTTATCTCACACAATAAAAAACTAAAATGATTTCCAAAATTGTGAGGTTTTTTTGGTTGTTTCCAGGCTTCACCCATGTGATCTTCTCACACATACCTATGACATTTATTAAGACCATTATGTCTAGATTTCCTTATTAATGATGCACATGATCTGATGTGGAATCTGATTGTCAATTTTTGCTAAACAATACTTGTTTTTGTATTATCTTTGAATAATATATACCTAATAGTAAATTTGTATAATAGCAGGTCTTGAATATCTCATTGCTAACATGTACCTATTTTATATGTGAATAGGTATAGAAGGGTATTTAAAGGGTCATTCCCACCTCAGTAATTGGGTTTAAATAGGTCAATCAATAGCTTTTATGCTTCTTTCTAATGTATTGTCATTAAAAATGATGTACCTTATCCCCATGTTTTTGTCTATTTCTCTTCTAAGATTGCCTCTAAGAGTATGTTCACACGGTGTTTTTGGATATGATTTCGGGTCAGTGTTGGATCCGAAAATCACATCCAAAAATGTAGCGTCGATTGTATTCAACACAGATCCAACACATAGCTGCATGTTTGAATCCGTGTTGGATGCAGCAGGATCGCACCCTATACTTTATTATAGGGCTCCTGCTTTGTCTTTTGGAACAAGAATTGACATGTCAATTCTTGGAACGTATTCGAAAGAGGAATCTGACAGACGCAATGTAAACACACATCGGCGATCACTGATTGCTTACTATGAGCAATGTAAAAACACACTGCTCATAGTCAGATGCATGTTTGGGACCGTATAGATGGACCTAAACACGCATCCAAAAGCGTATGTTCACACGGACCCAACACGTCGTGTGAACATACCATAAGATGCCTTGCTATAGCCCCCTGCCACGGCACTATGTTGTGATTCTTTTGTCCTAGTCACATGGCCGATGGTCAGGAATCATAAACGTGCAATTCAGTGCATGGGCATCTTTTTCTGGCACTGGCGCATGTGCCGTAGCACTGGAGTGAGTATTGATAGCACCTGTGCAACGACATGAAACATTTCGTTACGCACAACCAAGGCATGAAGAAAATGCCCCTATTTTGAATTGTGCAGGGATCAAGTGGTCACAGAAATCCCTTTAAGGGATGAGACAAACAGGAACACAAAAATAGTGTATCCAGCAGTAAAGTAAACAGGAAGTTTCTTAGTACTGTACAATATTATAAAAATATGTAGTGACATACCCCACATAAATGCAAGCTTCGCTGATGTGTTTCGAACAAAAGTCCTTAGTCAAGACAAACAGGACATGCTTCCTACTATTTTCACTGCTGCTTGTCCAAAAGACTGATGATTAATGTAGAGAGGGAGGAGCAGAATCACATATAATTTCATAGCCTACAACTTGTGCTAGTTTTTCCACTGTGTGTAATTGTATGACGTTCTAGACCCTTCAATTAACCTCTTGAGGGAAGTATCTGGTTTAAGATTAGTTTTTTAATGATTGGCTCATCTGTATGCAACCTATCATATAGTGGTTAGCTATCAATTATTGAATTAGACTAGTGCACCCTTCAATTTATATTGGTGCTTATTATACTGACCCTTAGCAGGAATATGGAGAAGAATGTATAGCTATAAATAGATCACTGACCTATCTAGTGTAATGTAGAACAGCACATCTTGAATATCTCATCACTAACATGCATTTGTATGTGAATAACTGTAGTAGAGTATTTTCGGGATGAGACCAAAAGTCAAATGATTGCTGTAGAAAAGAAAAATCAGAATCAGTTATAAATTTATAACATACGATCCGCACTAGTTTTTCCTATTGTATAGAATTTTAGAACGTTGTAGACCCTTTAATTAACCTCTAGAGGTAAGTATCTGGTTTAGGCTGTTTTGTTTAACATGTCATCTAGTGGCTAGCCATCAATTATTGAACTAGACCAATGCACCCATCAATTTATATCAGTGCTTATGTGTTATGGCCTTTAGTAAGAAAATGGAGAAAAATGTATACCTATAAATAAATCACTGACCTATCCAGTGTAATGGAACGGTTGTGTATACGGAGGTTTAGAGAAGGTCTCAAGAAACATAAGAACAATCAGAGCTAGAGGACTTTATAGGAAATTGCCAAGAGGATCTTATACTGCAATACCTTAAGTTCCAACCTAATAGGGGGGTGATAAATAATTATATTTACTCTCTGTTCACAATCGTACCACACTAACGGGTTTGTAATCTGGCCTTCTTCAATGCACTTTTCTGAGTACCATTATTGAATTTACTATGTTCTAACTAAAATCTTTAGTTATATTGTTATATGCAACAAGAAGATTTAGTGGTGAATGGTTTCTAATTATTTATTTACAAGCATACGGTTATATCTATGTCTTGCAAGCAGAGAATTCAAACCGCTCCATTTCCCTGTGCTGCTTATTTTTCACAGCTGGTAAAGAGTTTTAAGGTTACAGTAACAAAAGCAGTGTACAGACCAGGTATGCATTAGCATTATGTCTAACCAGGTTGTGTAAATACATTTATTACAGAGCTGTTGGGCCAAATTCATTAGTTTGAGCTGTCACTAACCTGTTCAGTTAAAATGCATGAGCAAGTGAATCATTCATGGTTGACGCAAATGCTTTACAAAAATGGAAATAAACAGCTCAGAACTGTTTTTGTTCCCTTGAATAATGATCTCATTTTGTTTCATATCCAAATTTCTGGTAAAAAGAATATCAAATCCATCACGGCCTGACACATTGCTATGGCGTTTTTTTGTGTTATCCATCTAAATATTGTAGAACATGAATGAAAAGAAATCACAGGTGAATAAGAAGCTTATGTCACAGAAAAATACATTTATTTACACAGCTATAGGGTATGAAATGTTTGTTTTCTTTATCCGTGATGTTAACTGTATCATGTATTTCATAAAATATATGATATATTAGTGTTCCCTCATTTCTCTACTTACTTTGCCTTATATACTACTTACAAAAAGTTAGGGATATTTGGCTTTTGGTTAAAAGGTTAGGGATGAACATAAAATGTCTAATTTTTTTTAAATAGTCTAAAATCTTAACGTCAGAATGTACATATTCAACTGTTCATTGTTTCAGTACTTTTTGCACAACTTGCTGATCTCTAATGGAGAGCTTAATGGCAAAATTCTCAACAGGCGTTTGATCCTTGAATTGCCCAATAAATTCAATCAATTACCGTATCTACTTGAGTATAAGCCGACCCGAGTATAAGCCGAGGCACCTACTTTTACCACAAAAAACTGGGAAAACTTTTTGACTAGAGTATAAGCCTAGAGTGGAAAGTGTGGTGGCTACTGGTAAATTTAAAAAATAAAAATGGATACCAATAAAATTACATAGGCAGGTATTTGTCCCCCATAGGCAGGTTATAGGCAGGCATATGTCCTCCACAGGCAGGTTATAGGCAGGCAAATGTCCTCCACAGACAGGTTATAGGCAGGCATATGTCCTCCACAGGCAGATTATAGGCAGGCATATGTCCTCCACAGGCAGGTTATAGGCAGGCATATGTTCCCTACAGGCAGGTTATAGGCAGGCATATGTCCCCCACAGGCAGGTTATAGGCAGGCATATGTCCCCCACAGGCATGTTATAGGCAGGTTTATGTCCTTATAGGTAGGTTATAGGCAGGTATATTTCCCCATAGGCAGAAATTGGCAGGTTATAGGCAGGCATATGTCCTCCACAGGCAGGTTATAGGCAGGCATATGTTCCCCACAGGCAGGTTATAGGCAGGCATATGTCCCCCACAGGCAGGTTATAGGCAGGAATATGTCCCCCACAGGCATGTTATAGGCAGGTTTATGTCCTTATAGGTAGGGTATAGGCAGGTATATGTCCTTATAGGCAGGTTATAAGCAGGTATATGTCCTTATAGGTAGGGTATAGGCAGGTATATGTCTTTATAGGCAGGTTATAGGCAGGAATATGTCCTTATAGGTAGGTTATAGGCATGGTATAGGCAGGTATATGTCCCCTATAGGCAGGCATATGTCCTTATAGGTAGGGTATAGGCAGGTATATGTCTTTATAGTTAGGTTATAGGCAGCATATAGGCAGGTATATGTCACCTATAGGCAGGCATATGTCCTTATAGGTAGGGTATAGGCAGGTATATGTCCTTATAGGCAGGTTATAGGCAGGGTATAGGCAGGTGTCGCATATAGGTGAAGGGATCGCCGACAGCGATGGGCCACGGCAGTGCCCGGACACTGTCGGCTGTACTCGGCCTTCATTTATATGCGCTCCCTGAGGAGTCGCATATAACTGAAGTGTCCCTGCCGGCACCCGGGCCATTGCGGCGTCCGAGCGCCGACAGTGACTCGAGCATAAGCCGAGGAGGGATTTTTCAGCACATTTTTTGTGCTGAAAAACTCGGCTTATACTCGAGTACATACGGTAATCAATTTTAATTGGGATTTAAACAGTCCTTCTCATCATGCTGTTCACATTTTGACATCATGAGATCATGACAACACCTTCCAACTGATCAACAGTACCTCGCCATTGCGAGGCTTCAAGTAGGATGCTCTCAGACAAAAGTGGTCACTAAACATAGAGTGTCACAGAGGTTGCACCAGAGATACAGAGAGACTGGAAGAGTCAGAGAGAGACAAAGAAGTGGACGTCCTTTGGCTCCATCACACACTGATGGCTGCTTCATTGTAGACAATGTCCCGCAGAACCCGATGATGAATACCACACAACGCCAGGCATGTTTAAGGGAGGCGCACTTTTCGTACTCATCATGCCTTGGGCTATGTAATTAAGTGAACTATTATGTTACATATGATGTTTTCTTACAATAACAGTGCCAAAAGGGGGCACATGCACTACAGATGCTTAGGATAGAATGAATTCTAAACCAGGCCATGAAGGCAGGACTATTGATCGAAGTCCTAAGTTATGGCATTGTGGTGCAGTCATGGTGAAACCCTGTTGCGGTCAAGAACCGACTAGACACCATGTAAAAGGGTTCACAATTAGCTTACTGATGAGCCACATAGTTTTAGCGGCATGGCCTGTAATGATTAATCTTCATGGATCTTTCTTATGGAATACGGGATTTTGCAGGTGTTCACAAATCCATATGGCTGATCATTAAGCTGTAGCAGTTAACGACAGCACCTTAACTGTTCTGTGTATTCCTACCTTAACTATAACAAGGGGGCAATCTTTATATTATGGGGACAGAAGGTTTCTAGACCTACAGATTTAAGTCTTCCTTACTGTAAGAGAAGTGGTGTTTCATTTGTTGAAAAAGGTTATGTGGGGCTGCATCCCTTTATTGGGAATAATGACATTACAAATTGTGATCACTAGATATGACTCACACATAATTTCAGTTGGGAATGAATTTTTCACCTTCAAAAGGAAGCATTTGGCAAATTCCTTATCCACAACTTGATTTTTGTCTTTTTCATCCCACCTTTCAAAAGCCAAAGCTCTCACTTTTTGGTTAACATAGTCATATGGTGGCTTGTTTTTTGGGATGACCTGGGTTTATTAGTACATTTTATTATGTATTATGTTTACCTATTTTATTTAAATAACAACCCTTTGAAAAAAAATTGTCTCATGACTTTATTTCTCCTTCCCTGGAACTGTGTGAGGGCATGTGAAAGAATGAGCTGCAGTTTTTTTTCCTGTACTTTCTGGTGAATATTTAATAATTTTTTACATAATTTTTTGAGAAGGCAAATATGAACACTATGTAATTGCAGAGTAGTGTACATTAACGGCATGGGGCATTCAATAGGACATAAGCTGCCATGTCAAAACAACTGGTTTTCACCCCCAATCTTGTCTTGGGTGGGGAGGGGGTTCTGATAATGTCTGTTTTATTACAGTCAGGACCTGCTACTACCTGCTGTATACAGAGCAGGCTCAGCGAGTGAGGCCGCTGCATACTCCCCTACTGACCACATGACACTTTACCTGTAAAATTGATTTTATTTGAATGATTTCCTGACATTTGATATAAGTTTATGCCATACTTGGGAAGAGGTTTCCACAAATTGCTATGTATTTACAACATAGTGATTGTGTTAGCTCAAGAGCAGTACACTGCAGCTGGGGTCCCGCACGAACGGCTGGAACAGCAGATTATGTGGATCTCGGCCACTTAAACCCCTAAATGCTGCAGTCAATCGCAACTGTACAAAGGGCTTGACAGAGGGAGGGCGCTCCTGTTTTCTCCATAAGCACCCCACTGTGCAAGCGCAGATTGCCCATGGTTCCTATGACATCCCAGAAGTCTAAAAAAAAAGTATTGTGGGTTGTCTGTGGTTGCCTATGCATAGCAGTGCCCAGAGTACACAGCTTGGCACGATGATTGCAGTAATGTGCTGCTATGTATTGTACCAGCAATCAAGTAATTGCTTAATTTAGATCCCTGTGGAACAAGCAAAAATAAATAAATAAATGAAATACAAACCAAACTAAAATATACACACAGCACTTTTTCCATTGCAAGTGCCAATCACCCCCGTTAAATAAAAAATAATTAAAAGGTTCATATATTTGATATTGTTTCGTGTGTAATAACCTAGGCTATAACGCGATCACATTAATGAACCTGCATGGTGAATGCTGTAAAATAAACCGTTGGCATAATTGCAATTCATTTTTGTTCATCCTGCCTCTCATAAAATGGAATAAAAAGCGATGAAAAAAATCAAATAAACCCTCAAAGTGGTACCAATGAAAATGTCAGTTCATCTCACAAAAAATGCCCTTATACAACTTTGTACACATCAAAATAAAAAAAAAGTTATGGCTACATGATGCATAAACATTGTTTTACATAAAAATAAATGTATAAATGCTAGAATATTAAAAAAAATATATATATATATATATATAAATTGGGTATCGCTGTAATCCTATTGACCCACATAGTAAAGCTAACATGCACAATGAACACCGTAAAATATAAAATAAAAAATACTACAAAGATTGCTGTATTTTCTACATTCTACCTCTAAAAAAACTGATTAAAAATGATCAAAAATTCATATGTCCCCCAAAATTGGACCCATGAAAATGTTGACTCATCCCACAAAAAAGCAAGCCCTTACACAGCTCTGCATACAGAAAAATGAGGAACCTTATGGCTCTCAGAACATGGCAATTCAAAACATTTTTTCTTTTTTCTTAAAGTGTTTTAATTGTATAAAAGCAGTAAAACATAAAACATGTATATAAATTTTGTATCCCTGTGGTTGTATCAACCTGCTGACTATAATTAGCATGTCATTTATACCGAGTGATGAGCACTATAAAAAATAAAACACACTAACAGGATTGCTGTAAAAAGCGATCAAATGGACATATACAGTAAACCCCCAAATGGTCCCAATAAAAATTTCAACTCATGCTGAAAAAAAAACAAGTCTGTATACAAATAATTAAAAAAGTTAAGGTTTGAAGGGAGGAGGTGTATTTCTTTATATAAAATCCTGTCTGAAGCCAACACTATGGGAAAATATAGATACAGGAAATGAGCATGTGGATTCATTATGGGTAGATATACTGTAGATCGGGGTTATAACAATAATAGAATTATGATTTAGGTCACCAAATATAACAGAACCCATGGAAGATGTACGCTTCAGGCAAATAGATGATGCGACTAATCACAATAAGGTGGTTGTTAAGTATGACTTCAACTACCCAGACATAAGTTTTGAAACTAAAATCTGAGGCTCTCATAAAGGAAACAGGTTTTTGTCAATAACTAAAGATAGTTACTTTTCCCAACTGGTGCAAGAACTGACTAGAGGAAAGGCCCATTTTGGCCTTGACTAACAGACCTGCCCGCATAACAAAGGTTCAATCACTCAAAATAGGGAGTGTTATTAAAACATAACCTTTAACCCCTTACCGACGTTTGACGTATGAGTACGTCAAAACACCGGTAAGCGGCTTTGAAACGGGATCGCGGCGCGATCCCACTTCACAGCCGCCAGGTGTTAGCGGCTAATCGCAGCTAACACCCGGTGGTTTCAGCGCAGGCGGGCGGCGTCGCCTGCCTGTGCTTTTTAACCCATCAGGCGCCGGGGCGAAGATGGCCGCGGTGTCTGAATGATTGAAAAGCGGTGCCGTGCACCGTTTTTCAGCCCGATCGGGACATCAGCGGTGCGATCGCTGAGTCCCGACGGGCTAACATGGCAGCGCAGAGCCCTGTGAAGGCTCTGATCCCTGCCATGTTCCTGTTTGCCCCACTTCCGTCCGCAGACAGGAAGTGGGGAAACCGCCATATTTGTACACCCTAATGCATTGCCCATGCAATGCATTAGTCTGTATTAACCAACGCGCCCCCTAGTGGTCAAGCACCATTGGGGGACTAAATTTTAAAGTAAAAAAAAAAAAAAAAAAAGTTTTAAAGTACAAAAAAAAATAATAAAAAGTTACACATATTTGGTATCGCTGCGTCCGAAAAAGTCCGATCTATAAAAATATAATATAATTTATCCCGTACGCTGAACACCGTAGAAGAAAAAAAAAATCCAAATGCCAAAATTGCGTTTTTTTGGTCATTTCACGTCCCATAAAAATTGGAATAAAAGTAATCAAAAAAGTCGCATCCATTTCAAAGTGCTAGCATTAAAAAGAACACATCTGCCCGCAAAAAATGTCGCCTCACTGACGTCCGTAGGTGTTAATACAAAAAAGTTGGTCGCACAAAATGGCGCCGCAGCGCAAATTTCAAGAACAGAAAATGTTTGGAATTTTTTTACGGTACCAAAACATAACGGAAACCCTACATGCTTGGTATTGCCGGATACAGATAACACCTCATTTTTACCGAAGAATAAACTCCGTAAAAACAAACCTCTCGCAAACATGGCGCAAATAAGTTTTTTTCCACATTTTGCCCCACTTAGAATTTTTTTGCCGTTCCCTAGTATATTCTATAGGAACATGAATAACACCACTAGAAAGTACAACTTGTCCCGCAAAATAAAAGCCCTCATATGTCTATGTAGGTGGAAAAATAAAAAAGTTATGGCTTTCAGAAGGCAAAGAGCAAAAAAATTTAGAGCCATATTATTATGACCAGCCGTCAGGAAGGGGTTAATAAATAGGTTTAAAAATAGGACAACTGCCCAAACAAATACAATGAATAGAAGGCGCAAATGCACAGCAAAGTAGGGAAAGTCCCTATTACACCTTACTTGACCTATTACAAAAAGTTATAAGATGAACATATGAGGTAACCGTCCTAAAAAGGACGACTCCGTCTGGAAACCTGTCCCTAGTGCACACTGATCTCTACACGAATATGGTACCACAAAAAAAGCCCAACATGTTTTGGTGTGCCTACACCCATCAAGGAATAAGTTATTAGGCATAGAGAGTACCAGATTGGGCTGACCGCAATATATACTACCGTATTAGTACCAACAAACACAAGACTGGCAGACTAATAGCAGGTTGATAAAACACTAATAAACTGCCCAATAAAAATAATCCATATAACTAAAGCATGTACAGGCAAAGAGATATAGCTTCCATTGCCATCCTAAGTAGACAGTAATTAGATGCATACAGGCTCCAAACATGTATCGTTATAAGCCTAAAATGAAGAGAAAAATAGTCCAATGTAAGACTTACCCTTAAATGTGTGCCATGCTGTACCTACATCTACATCTAGAGGAAGAAGGTTTCTACATAAACATTGTGAGCATTTATGGCTCCAGGATCACAGCATAAGTCCATTAGGCATGAACACAGAGGGGGTTATATGGTACAACCTAATCCTTCCTTTTTTTTTTTTTCCGATTCAAAAGATGCTTTATTGAAAGGTGGCAGATTATACAAAAACAAATGCAAACAGGGAGACTTGGGAATCTCCGAAAATGCACAATACATAATATTAGCAAAGAAGTGAGGCCCTGAGGCCTGAAACATAAGTTGAAGTGTATTCACAATTCACAACAAAACAATCAGTGACAAGCATAAAAAAACGCATATAGAGATAAATGATAGTATAACAGGACTATATAATGTAAAACATATGCAATATATATATATATATAATATATATATATATATATACATAGATACTCAGCGATGGCAAGAGTACATTTTAAGTGTAGTAAGGGATGAAGGGGGGAACAGGAGACACAGGAAAGAAGAAGAAAAAAAAAAAAAAAGAAAAAAACAATCACACATCGGTATAGCCACTTACGGTGGCAACACTTCAAATGTAAGAATCAAAGTGGAATCACAGTTTGTTCTAATGTAGAAAGTTGTGGGACGCAGGGGAGTTTAAGAAGGTGAGCCAAGGGGTCCACGTCCTATGGAGCTGTTGCACCCTGATCATGAGAGAGGGCCAGGAGCTCCTCCATATGATAGATGTGGGAAACCTCGGCACACCATTCTGAGATAGCAGGTGGGTCAGCGGATCGCCAGTGCCTAGGGATGATGGTCTTGGCGGCCTGCAACAAATGGCGGAGTAACGATTTTTTTATAGACCGAAATTGTGGAATCAAACAGGAAAAGTAAAGCTACCTCCGGGGTCTTAGGTAACACAAAGCTAGTAAGCTCCTGAATAATGTCAAAAATTGCATTCCAGAAACTCTTCAATGACTGACATTCCCACCAGATATGCACCATGGTGCCCACCTCCAGCCCACACCGCCAGCAAGTATCTGGCACAGAGGGGAACCATTTATGCACAAGGGAGGGGACCCTATACCACCTGGAGAGAACTTTGAAAGACGTTTCCTGGGCTCTAGAGGCAACCACCGCTCTATGAGTAAGGGTGAAGCAGCGTTGCCATTGGGCTAGCGAGAAAGATACATGCAGTTCGTCCTCCCAGGCCTTACAAAAAGATGGTAATGTGGACCAGTGGGTAGAGGATAAATCCCTATAAATGGAAGAGATGACATGCCGCTGAGGTGTATTGAGAAGGCACATTTGTTCAAAGGGTGAAAGAGGTCTCCCAAAATCACCTGTTTGCTTGAGGGAGTTAAAAAAGTGGCGTAGTTGGGCATATTAAAGAAAGAGAGGGATAGACGTCATCTCCGTAGGAAGGGACTGGAGCGGGAGAATGTCAGATCCCCATGCCAGAGTATGGAAGCGAAGTGGATTTATTTTGGAGGATCCGAGAAAAGAGGAAGCTTCCACGCCTGGAGGGAATGCAGGCTTATCAACTACAGGAAGTAACGGCCCACATCGATCAATTAAATTATAGGAGAATTTGTAAATGAGAATCGTGGAGAGCGTATGACGCGTCGTAAATGAGGTTGGATACCTGTCAACCAGGGATTGAGTCCAGATCCAAGGGAGCGAGGCCAAAGACAAGGGACAAACCGCCCCAGCCAACTGAGTCCAAAGTTTACCGCCTCCCGGGCACACCATGTCCAGGACCCGAGAGTAGGCCGCCGCCATATAATATTTCTTGCAGTCCGGGAGGCCCAAACCCCCAACACTTTTATGTCTTGTTAACAGGGAGTAAGCAAGTCTCGGTCGATGTGAGGACCAAATGAAATTGGTAAAAATACGCTGAACTCTCTTCCAGAACGAGTTAGGAATATAAATGGGTATGGTTTGGAGAAAACGCCTGCTTGTCCGAGCACTTGCCAATACAGTGCTAGTTACCTTACTAACACCTTAGCCAAATGGAGTTTGTGTAGCAGAAACTGGCCTCCTCCAATGTATAGTTTCTCCAGCCAAATGCCAAGAGGAGAGTTGCAGCCACCACCTAGTCAGCTGACTTGCTGACTTTTAATAGGTCAGGTAAATCCTGGCAAGGGACATGGGGAGTAGACACACACCCAATACTTTTTTTTTGCTGATTAATGTACACTCTGCACCCCATCTTGAAAGAAAGAAAACAGAAATGTAGATATTTTTGCAAATTTATTAAAAAAGAAAAACTGAAATATCACATGGTCTTAAGCATTCAGACCCTTTGCTCAGTATTGAGTAGAAGCACCCTTTTGAGCTAGTACAGCCATGAGTCTTCTTGGAAATAATGCAACAAGTTTTTCACACCTGGATTTGGGGATCCTATGCCATTCTTCCTTGCAGATCCTGTCCAGTTCCTTCAGATTGGATGGTGAATGTTGGTGAACAGCCATTTTCAAGTCTCTCCAGAGATACTCAATTGGGTTTAGGTCAGTGCTCTGGCTGGGCCAGTCAAGAATGGTCACAGAGTTATTTTAGCTGTGTGCTTAGGGTCATTGTCTTGTTGGAAGATGAACCTTTGGTCTGGTCTGCGGTCCAGAGCACTCTGGAAGAGGTTTTCATCCAGGATATCTCTGTACTTGGCCGCATTAATCTTTCCTTCAATTGCAACCAGTCGTCCTGTCCCTGCAGCTGAAAAACACCCACATAGCATAATGCTGCCACCACCATGTTTTACTGTTGGTATTGTATTGGGCAGATGATTAGCAGTGCCTGGTTTTCTCCACATATACCACTTCTGTGGGCCTTTTGTTTGCAAAATGAGTTGATTTTTGGAAGGTTTCACCTGTACTGGTACTTTGGACACTTTGCAAATATCACATAGCCCTAAAGCTTGCATTCCATAAGCCAAAATATTGCTTTTTCGTTTGTACACTCCGCCATGAACCCAAACAGCAGTTCACACCCACATATAGGGGAACAATTTTTGAGGTGCTTATTTTCCAGGACACCTTGTAAAAATGAAAAATGTTTTGCTTAAACTGCATTTTATTGGAAAATATTTAATTTTTTTGGCCCAATGCTTAGATTATTTTTTATTTTTTTGAGAAACACCTGTGGGATCAATATATTTACTACACTCCTGAATATATTCCTTAAGGGGTGTAGCTTTCAAAATGAGGTATTTTTAGGGTAGTTCATTAAAGAATTTATTAAAGTTTAGCACCTTGGGGTGTCATAAAATGGTGCCTAAAAATATCCTAATAAGAATTACCATAGGCCTCAAAATCCAGTAGGTGCTTCTCCTATTCTGAGGCCTATGATTCAGTCAAATATCAGACTAGTGCTGCATATGGCATATTTCTAAAAACAGCAGAATCACAGGAGTCAGTGTTAAGCTATACATCTACTATGTTCCAGAAAAAAAATGGATTAAAATTGAAAATCTGCACCGAAAAAAAAAAAAGTTACGTTTTTAAAATTTCAACTCCACATTGCTTTAATTTCTGTGAAAGCACTAGAGACACAACAGACTTCCTAATTTTTTTTTTTTTTAAATACTTGAAGGAGTGAAGTTTTTGAATGGTGTGAATTATGGTGTATCTAAACTGCAGGCCCCGTAAAGCCATGTCTGCTCTAGACTGGTCTCTTAAAAAAAAAAAAAAAAAAAATCTGCTACAATTTTTCATGAAAATGGGAAAAACTGCTGCTAAATTTTTAAGCTTCTAATGTCCTAAAAAGATAAGACATTTAAAAAATTGATGCCACCATAAAGTAGACATATGGGAAATAGTTATAAACTTTGTGTATTTGTCTTGCCCGCAGAATTGTTTTTTAATTTTGAAAATGGCAAATTATTCCAACCACTCAAAATTTAAACATTTTTAAGAAAGAAACAAGGACTGTATCAATCAAAATGTATTACTTATGATAGGGATTCGATAGCGGAGAAATGTCAGCTCTCCTGTATTTATAAATGCTTCAGCCGTTTTATTAACTTAAAGCTTACGAAGAGGTTTCACAAGCCCAAAAAGCAGAAGGATTATATGTTCTTTTGCAAGCTTCAAGATATGAAAAGATACTTTCAAAATGTCCCTGATCATATACTAAGGATGTCTACAATTCGTGTTGAAGGACTCTGCTAACAATGATGAATACTATTTGGAAACGTGCCAATGTTATGTTCTTAAATGGTTGAGATTAGTCTTTAATAAACTGGGTATTTTGATTTCAGCTCTCTGAGTCCTGTTGTCACTTTACTCTCTACTCTCTATATCCAGATATAACAAATAACTTTTCAATTTGGACTACCAGAGTATTATCTAAAAAGGCAGTGGACCTTAAAATATTGGCATCTCCTGAGTGAGTGGTTTACTACATCAGTGAAGGAGATGCCTGTGCCCCGACTTGCTGTGTAACGATAGCCGAATGGACAGATGTGGCCAAAAAGGCAGCGCTGCTGGTAAGAGCTTATCTTACTTACCTCTGTCGTTCCTGAGTTTCCACTGCATGTGTCGGAGCTCGGGTGTCATCTAGGTCCTTGCCTTTAACTGCCACGCCATATTATTTAGTACGGAAGAACTGTAATACTATGGTACGGTAAGTCTCCTATTGATATTTTTGTTGTATTTTTTGGATGTGTGGTTTTCTGTATTTTGTTGCTCTGGGTGTTATACAAACTTGCGGAACATGCAAGGAAGGAAGGAGGAGAATCTGGATCTCTCTTGCACCTCCTAAGTAAATAAAACTTTAAACCAGACATCCTTGGAATTAAAAGGTAGGAACGCCGTTTGGAGGGGAAAAGTTTCCAAACCGGGCACCCTACTAAAGTGAGGAAGCCACATTTGGAGGAAAACAGGATGGGAAATTAAAGTTTTAACAAGGAGCACGATCATTTGGGTAACCAACTAAACAAAAATGAGGGTTTTAAGAAGGCAAAGCAAGTAGTGTCAGTCTCAGCAGGAGCAGAATAGACAAGAGGGATTGAGAAAGTGATACAGATAATAGGAGATTTGGAGGGACAATGGTTGGATTCTAAGAAGTGGAAGAAAGTGCAGAGGGCATTCAGAGGTTGGTTGAAGAATCAATAGTTAGATGAGAATGTGGAAAAATGGTGTCAAGTAGCAGAAGATTTAGAAAGTGAAGAAATGGCAGCTGGTAAAAAAAAACCCACTTCACCAATGCCATATCTTTCAGACCAAAAACCGGCTATCTTGGTGACAGAGTCCAGTCCAGGCAGATGGATCTGCCCCAGGTGTGACCAGCAGTATCCCATCCTCTCTAAAACGCAACTTGTGCCTCGATCAGCTGCGTACTAGCAGAATAGCTACATTGAGACAACCGCAGATGGAGCCGACACCACGACCCACCCTGCTCAAGCCTCTAGCTTATCAACAGAATATGACAGCAGAGCTGTTTCTGACCAGCGTCCTTGGACACAAGAGGCATGGAGTTTAATACCTCTCCCAGACACATTCCTGAAACTTGTGCCCTTTGCTCGCCAATTAGCCACCATCCCACAGACTTATTCAGCAGCAAGGCTTGACTGGAGAGCCCTAGTAATGGGTAAGGCGGTGGAAAATGCTGACAGGATGATCACTGACAAGGTTGAGAAGTTAGCACAAGAGACACTGAACCAATTGCTTAACACCAGGGAAAAGAAAAAGTATGGTTTAGGAAAACTGTATATTGAAGTCCTTGTAAGGTGGGCGAAGTAGAAAGCACAGGAGGGGGTCATTGGGATTAGAGGGTATGAAACAAGACAAGTCAGAAGGCGTAGAATGTTTTGAACAAAGGCTGACAGCAGCCTGGTGGGACCTGGGTTATGAGTCAGGCACATGGCTCCTATCAGAGACCGGTGGCCTATTACTCAGTCAGACTTGACCCTGTGACCAGAGGTTCCCCTTCCTGGGTACATGCAGTGGCCATAGTAACACTAATGCTTGACAAAACCTCTGAAATCATTCTGGATTACCCTGTTACCATCCACACTCCTCTTGACATTCAAGAAATCCTCTCTCAAGTACAACCCAAACATCTATCCATGACCCGCCAGCTTCAACTGCAACGTGCCTTCCTCATGCCACCAAAAGTCACTCTCCAGTGCTGTACAACTTTGAATCCTGCCACTCTCTTGAGGGAAGAGGAGGATGGGGGAAGTAGTGAGGAGGGTGGGCGAGACAACCTTATATGCAAAGTATTTGGAACACCACCTTGATGTGTATCTTGATCATGACTGGGTCTCTCTGATGGAACAGGAAACATCAGGCTTTGAACATGTTACAGAACTCCCTTTGGCAAACCCTGATTTCAGTTTTTTTTTTTTAAGATGGTTCACGAAGCCCAGGAGAGGATGGCAGATACCATTCTTACTTAAACAGAAAAAGCCATTAAAATGGTGAAGCTATAAAGCAACTGGTGCAAGCCCTGCTGCTCCCCTCCAAAGCTGCAATTGTTGAAGTGCATACTACAGATTGAACAACAGAAGCGTGAGGAAACTGCAAGGCAGACACCGCTGCGAAGGAGGCAGCCAAGCAGCCATGCCGTGTGAAAGTGACAACTACAGAAGCCATATTGGTTTGCTGTGACTGCATGATGCTTGAGGCCTTAAAGGGGTTGTCTCACTACAAAGAATAGCTTTCAAAATGTAGGGAACACAAAATAAAGACATTTTCCAAATATATTGCTTTGTTCATCTGTTTTAGTTAAGGAGATACAAGTGAATTTATCATCTCCCTGGCTATTTCTGTTCCCTCAGTGACTGACCTGTAAACATCTCTCCCCCTGCTGTTTGTTCTATGTGATAGCAGTGAGTGATGTCATTACACAGGTGGTGTCAGCTCTGAGCTGGCCTGCAGTAAAAAGCTTGATTTATCTAAAGTAAACAGCACTAATTAGGACTTTTGTTTGAGGGATCAGATAAAAACTCCTGCTAGCAGTTCTGGAGAGCTTCTGAGCTAACTTAGCAGAATGAAAACACAGAGTTGAATACACCACAGAGGAGTATGCAAATTACAGTCAGCCTGACCAGGAAGTACAGTATTTCATTCATGCATCCTATGAAACTCTGTGGGGAGACAACCCCTTTAAATACTTTTTATCAGCAAGTAGATGCAGAAGAAAGAGGCATGGATCAGGGCTCTTGATGGACTACAAATGGTAGGAACTTGAACTGTGTTACCTAGGGCACTGTTTTCCTTAAGCTATGTTCACACGGTGTAATCGCAGGGACGTATTTCGCCCACAATGACGCCATGTGCTCGGGAGCTGGGAGGGGGGGGGGTTGTGTGGAGAGGGGGTGGGGCGGCAGCCCGCCAGCCCCATAGACATTCATTATTCACGGTGCGTATACGCCGTGAATAATTGACATGTCACTTTTCTCCCTGCTCAGCGTATTGTGCGAGCCGGGAAAGGAGACATAATCCATAGTTCTCTATGAGAACTGTGGATTACCGTAATTATTGGGACATATATCGCCCCGTACTTGGCGCAGTACCACATAAATTACGGGGCACATAAATTGCTGTGTGCACATAGCCTTAATGGCACATGCCATATATTGACAGACTAATTTGTCAAAACAAGCTATGATGGACATAATCACAAAAGTGTGGTATGCACTGTGTGTGTCATGTGCAGTGACTAGGTTTATCCCGTCCTGTATGACATGTGCTCTGCATAAGCCAGGAAAACATGTAAAGGTTCCACAGAAACATGGTAAAGCCTCTCTATCCATTTCAGTGAGTGCAGATTGATTACATACAGCTGCCAAAAGAAGGAGTATATGAGTATGTGTTGGTATGTATTGATCTCTTTTCAGGATGACCTAACGCCTACCCAATGGAGAGTGACACTGCAAGATCTACAGCAAGGAGGTATATCCCATTTACAAGCTGCAACCTGGAGATTGGGTGGTAACCAAAAAGCACGTCAAAGGAAATCTTGATGCCAAGTAAGAGGGTCCATACAAAGTGTTGCTTACTATGGCCACCTTAATAAAGCTAGAGGGAAAACCAAGTTGGATACATGTCAGCCATTGCAAACCTGTGATTGCGCCTCCAACAGGGGAGTAGAGGAGAAAATGTTTTATTTTCTTTTTGATTGTTTGATACCTATAGTCATTGAAGGATTCTCTTCCATATATACACAAAACAACTATGAGAACAGGTTCTTAAAACACCATACAGCAATACACCAGTGTATAGCTCTTACGGGGGATAAGTGGACTTCCAAGAAAAGGAGTAGGACAAAGAACTTTAGAGAACTCCCATCTGAGTGTTTGCAGATAAGTTTTAAAGCTACCATTGACATTCTAGATGCATTTAAACCCTCTCTCCTGGAAAGATACATACACAATTCCACTTGGGAATACAGGAGCTTGTTCCCTGAGGGAAATAAAACCATATGTGCTAAATTTTGTGGTAATCTCCCATGTAATGAAGGCTCAGGTTATATACCTGGCAGTCCCACCTGTGGAAACCCAGATGCCGGGTGCCAAACACCCCTTGGACAAACACCATGGTGGTGTATGTTGAACAATGTGTCAATTCTCGTAGACTTTGCACACATGCTGGTGTTAAAACAGCCTTTTTTGGGTATGTGGATACAAGGCCCTGAATTGGTTACCTGTAGATGTAAGTGGATCCTGCACATTGGCCCAGTTGACCCCAGCTACATTTATCATACCTTCTGATTGTGTAGACCCACTCATGTTCCTAGACACATATAGTACAAGAGAGCTGCAGACAAACAGAGACCAGATGGAACATATACATTGTAGTTCATACAGCGCATCTTTTCAGCGGCCATTTTTTTTCTGTAAAAAACTTAGGCTATGTTCCTTCTTAGGTCACATTCTAAACAAAAAAAATGCGTGAAAACTTACTATGTTAATGCAGAGGGCAAAAAAACTGTGTCAAAACACGGCCAAAACATGTGTGTTTTTATTGTAGCTAGATTAGCTTCTATTTATTTATTTTTTTAAATTTATATTGTGTACTGGGAAAAAAAACACACATTTTATGCTATTACTGTAGTTGGTTTAAATAAAGCAGTGACAAAAATGTACCTCTGGAATAAAGTCAGTTGCAGAATAAGAACGGTTTCATCAAATGCAAGAAATCATTAAGTGCTCTGACAACATCTTCAAAAGTTTATTTTTATTGCACCAAAAAATGCATACAGTTTAGCAATACTTCAACCTGTTATATTCAGTGGTTCTTGCTTAAGGAAAACCTGTGGCCATTCCTGACATGTTTGTTTTTGTAAATGCTAGTGTTCCTCAAGAGACAACAGTTTTGGAGCACCTTTCCTTAGATCTGTATGCTGTGTGATTCCACTGTTATTTCTCATCTCCTGCACGGTCTGACATTGTCCAATCAGTGTTGGTGGTCAGTGTGTATGTGGACACGCCCCTTGAAAACTGGAAAAGTAACACCCACCTGACAGATTCAGCAATAAATTCTTAGGAGTAAACATAGGAACAGCACAACACTTATGAGAAAAGATGCTCCAGAATTGTTATTTCAGGAACATAAGAATTTACTAAAACAGACATAGTAGGAACAGTCATGGGTTCTCTTTAAGCTTAACAGTTAAAATATCAATATATTTCTACGTGCCTCAACTAGCAAAATCTGTAGGTTAGTTAAACAATCAAGGCTTCATAGATAAATATATAAACAGTGTTATTCATATTATAGTAATAATGTAACCATGTGTAAACATTTTACAGTAATGTATATTAAAAGCATAAGCTCACTCAAGCGTTGTGCTCCCTTAGCAAATAAGCAGGCTATGCATGCAGAGCACACATTGTGCTGCTAGGACCCATGGTTGTCGCGGTGAGACATGACCAAAATTCATATGTAGCAGGCATTGATGAGCAGTGCAGATCATAGCCATAGTGTTCACCGATTTAACATAACCAGCCAGAAGGCAAGTCCATAATCAACAGCGCAGAAGACTCCTATAATGTCATTCAATGTTTGACAATTCACAATGCACGATTAGAGCTTCTCAATCTGTAATATATGATCTCATTTAATCATCTGCCGAGTACTATAACTAGAGATCCAGATTCCAGCTGCACCCAACAAAAGAGCGATACGTTCCATTAGTACATCCTTTCCATTTATAATGATCTTTCTAGCCGTCTGGATCTGTCAGAAGATAAAATGAAAAAAACGTTTGAAAATCAATTTCACAGACTAGAGAACAGATTTATTTAGTACAACAAAGACTTTACTGCAGTTGTCATATTCATACAATATTAAATGTAGATGTAATCTGGAGTGTCATAAGTCCTTTGGCTAACTTTAGTGTAAAGAAAAAAAAAACGTACAAAGGTTTGAAAACACTAAGTTGAAATAAAAATCATGGACAAAGTCTACTTTCAGGCCCTACATTTATGGACGGTCAATCAAGATGTATAAATTAGAGGAATATTTTTATATTTACAAAATACAATTGCAGGTCTGGAGTCTCTTAAGACAGGTCAAAGCATCCTTCACAATTGTGTCAGATATTCCGTTAGGAACCTTCGGCGCAAGTTTGGACAGTAGTGATGGAAAAATAGTGCAGCATGTTGCATTACCTCTTCTGGTAAAACGACAGACACCACAGCGGAAACCAGGGACTAGTTTTATGCAAGACTAATTCTTTCACGGCCCAGCGGGGGCAGGGTTATCAGTGGTGGGTAGGTGGTAGGTATATAGTTCCCCCTTGCATAGTTTTATCCTCCCTGTAAGTAGTCACATATCCCCCGAAGCTATATATAGGTCCCCTATATATAGTCACATATATGCAGTAATATGTAGTAATTATAGATCCATTCCCCCTGTAGCAATTATAGATAGATATATATGTCCCCTGTAGTAATTGTAAATACATACACACAGAGATATGCCTCTTGTAGTAATTAGAGATATAGGCCCCCTGTAGTAATTACAGATAGAGATCTGCCCCCTGTGGTAATTACAGATATGAACCCTGTATTAATTTTAAAGATATGCCCCATATTGGTAAATAATCAGGCTTATAAAAAAGGAAAGCTACTCACTTTTCCCCTGCAGAGCTGCTGCCTCCAGGAGCCGGCGTCCGGCGAGACCCAGCAGTGCGATGACACTGCTGCATCACTCTCCCTGCTTCTCGGATGTGTAGATATGGTGTTCACTGAGCACCATATCTACAACGATTGGGGAAGCAGGGACAGTAATGAACCACCCCTGGTGAAGCAGCTTCACGGTATGTGAGCAGTTGCTAACGGCCGCGCAGAGTAGATACCGATCGCTCAGACCAAAGTCAATGGGTGGTCGGCATCATTTGGAGCTGGGGCCATGGACCAGCAGAGGATGCTCCACATCCCTGTGCCGGTCCGTGGCCCGGCATTTCGGGACCCCTAGTTTAACAGGTTCGGTTCCACATCTGGGATGAAGGTTCCAAACAGAATATGTGATGCAGATGTGAACCAGGCCTAATGCAAATAAATATTAATGCTCTACTAATTTAAGAACACTATAGAATGCTATATAACAGTAATGTGCTAGACCTTTAGTTGTCTGCACTGATCATCTTTCTACTACACAAAGTATTCAATTTTTAACAGTTAAATCATGACTAGACGAAAAGTTGTGGGGATAAGAAACCATCCAGACCAAAATTAAAGATAAGATAAATTTCCAGTTATTAAATTTCCGATCTCTTCTCCGACACAATGTAAGCACAGAATGTTCCTTTGAACCAGTTTTGATATACGTCTCCTGTGCCTACAGTTGAACTATGGATTTCTTTGTGGGGACTCCATGGACCAGTTTCCACTAAGGGTATATTAACACAACATATTTGCAACACTCTCCATTATGAGAATGTTTTTTGATGAAATTCATACAAATGCTGTAGAAACCACCTCATTCAGAAAGAAAAGCTATTTTTGTAGTAGGAGAAACCTCAATAATTCTTCCACATGTGAAAATAAACCAATTAGGACACCTAATCACAGCCACTTAGGAATATTCTCTGCTGGATTTGTCTTTTAGTAATAATCTCTGTGTTCTAAAAGGGTGATGGGCCCTGTACAAAGTATACAACTTAAGCAGGGGCTGTAGGAATTGTCTTATCGGAGGAATTGACTATGAAATAATTTTTTGGGGTTTACACATGGCCATGCACGAGACTAATTGGTAAAAGGTTTCTGGCACTTTTCCATGCACAACCACAGCACTATGCTGTAATCATACTGTCCAGTATGAATAAATATACCCATCTGTGTGATCTACAGGACAAAATGGCAACTGAAATACATTTTCCAGAAAAATGGCAAAATAAACTTCTAATTATACCATCGTATGGGTTGTTCTGTATTCACACCACATCCCTCCTTTCCGATCACTGCTGAGTACTTTTTCTTGTATACATGACAAAAGTCATCTGCCTGCTGTGGGCGAATGCATTCAGCCAAGACACAATTGACATGTCTGATTAAATGTCATCTACATTGGTAATAGGATTGGGATCCACAGTGGAGTCCGGAGCAGTTTTTTGGCCTTAAAAAAAAAACTCACTGAACTATTGGATTATTTTTCGCACACCAACAGTCCCAGCGGTAAGAGTCTAGGACATCCTGAGGGGGCATTAAGAGTGAAAAATACCTCATTGATCTGTTGTAGTAGCCAGGAGTTCTGGCTTGAATTATAGCTCAAAACTCCGGAAGTTTCTGTTATACTATTGCAAAATCAGATTTTTCTTGCATTTCAGGCACCATATCCCTGTCTAATGTTCCACTCACCCGTTTCTGGCCCCTTAAGAGACCACCCTATGCCTTGCCAATTTCCAGCAGGCCTCTGAATCTTGTATACACAATCACTTTGTCACAAGTTATTTTCTGTCCAGATTCCCATTTGGTTCACAAATACAGAAAGTTCTCAACTTAAAACATTCTGACTTGCATCTGTCCCTAGTTAAAAACTGAAATTTATGGGGCATGACTCAGCATACAGACATCACACACAGTCACGCCCCATAATAACATTGCCAGCCTTCCTCTGCCCACTGCGTCTTCCACCAGCACAGCAGCTCTTTTTTTTTTTTTTACCTTCCTTCCACCTTGTGCTGGAAACCTGTGTCTTCAGGTCGACACAACAGCTCACCCTCACTATGCTCTGGTCTTGGGCTATTGGCCCCAGCATGGCAGGTCTGTTCTTCCAGCTCTCAGTCCACACTACACCTCCCCAGCTACCTTTATTAAAATACAGACGGTACGCACACAACAGTTTAAAACAAGTCCCAGCTTCCACAGCAAACGTTAAAAACATGCATTAATCAGCACCGATACAATTAGTACAACATGCTCTGCCATGATGGCACTTGTTTTCCATTTACAAAGACCAGAAACCCCAAGCGAACATAAGACAGATAGGGAGGTGAAATCTTCTAACAGGGGCCAAGAAAAATCCTTTTCCCTTTATTTTCCCAATCTTCCTGCAAAAAAAACCCAACACACTACAGTCCCTATCCCATTCTTAACCTTAGGACTGCCTGGGATAGCGGGATTTATAAGCCACCTCTATGATACCTATGCTCTTTAATCATTATCTGTACATTCTTAGAAGGATTATTGCATAGTGATGATTATCACATGCATTTTGTGTGGAATTATCATTGTATATTTAAACATTTCATCACTTGTTTAATGTATTCAGAATAGCAAACTGAATTTATAATGCAGTCATTGTGAACTTTGCCCCTTCATTTTTATTTGCATTAGAGTGGCGATATGGACATTACATATAACCCCTTACTATGAAAATTCACGTGAAATAATATGTACATAATGTTCTGAATCTGCATAGTAGTCAGACATGGGCTACAAATCTCACTCACTCTGGTTTGCAATTACCATGAGGAAAATATAAAAAATGTGGAGATGCCACAAAGGGGTTTTCTCACTATAAAGATCACTTTAAAACATAAGGAAGTTAAAAAAAGCCCATTTTCAACTGCTTTGGGTCAATAATTTTTAGTTATTATAAAAAAAATTTTTGGGTGCTCTAAAGTGCAACAGGTTTCTAGGGTTAACCTTTTACAGACAGAAATTTATTGGAAAACCCGGAGCAGGGAGTGACATAAAATCCACGATGGTGAAGCAAAGAAAAAATTATAGTACAAACTAGCTCACTAGACAAAAGGAAATGGGCTGTGAACTGAAATCTTGTTAGGAACTCTGCGTGGGGGAATTTAAACGCTCCCTAGTTGATTTGCTTTCACTGTGGAACCCCCCACAGCCTGAGGAGAGAGTAAGGCAAAACTGCTAAAATCTGAAACGTGTAGAAAGGGAAAAACCTCTTTAATATGATTAAGTCTGTGAAGTTTTTAGCAAGGATAACAATATGTCCATAAGGTCCTGACCTCAGGAATTCTGCATTCTAGAAACGGCCTATCATATTCTGCCACCTGTTTCATCCAGTACACGATTATGGTGTGCACCTAGTGTTGGCCATACTTCTGTCAAGCTACCTGACCACAAGAGTCCATCATAGTCCGATATGTGTTGCACTTTCCATAGTGGTGGTATTTTGGGGAAAAGCATTGCGGCTGTCCCCGGGAAACCTGCAGTGGGGATTCGTGAACATTGTAGAAGGAGCATGGAAGTATAATGTAAAGATGTGTTATTCTTACATTTTAGCAAGTTTTAAAAAAACACTTAATTACGTTCCAACCCAAGCAGTATTTAGTGTGCTGTTGTTGGATTTTAACGCAAGGTACTGTAAATATGCAGCATATGGATGGCATGGACTCATACAGCTGATACTGTTACAATGACAGGAGTGTGCTGTTTTGACCCCCAACCCATTAAAAACCCATTAGGCCATGTGCGGCACCTTCACAGTATCCCTCCTCTCTCTACAGCAGTGCAAGGAATCACCAATGGTGAAGAGGGAACTGCAGCATAATTTCATTCAAGTAAGGCTAAATTCACAATGGATTCCTTCATGAAAGACGGGAAAAATAGTGCAGCATGCTGCATTATTTCTTTCCATTAAAATAACACACTATAGCAGAAACTCAATGGACCCCATTGTAGTCTGTCAGGTGCCGTTGGTGTTGTAAAAACAGTTCTGGCTCCACCTCTGCAATAGAAATTCCAAACCTTTAAAAGCAAATTGAACCTGGGCTTACGGGGACCTGCCCTTCCTAAAAGCTGGGTGCGGGACTCCGCGTGCAGGGAAAAAAATCCTGAATAGCTTTTATGAGAATAGGGATGTTCACATGGTGTGTTTTACTCCATGTTACAATACACTTTTCGATAGGTTTTTTGGGTCCTTGTGGGGCCCCCAAAGGACCAAAAAAGGGACGAATGAATGAGGTGTTTTACATTGCTTTTATTATAAGCAGCAGCAGTTTTACTGAGTATCCCAAAGCGGTCTCACTGCGTCTTTCAGATCCCTTCCCCCAAAAAAAATTTTACATGTAATTCTTGGTCAAAGTGCGCGGACCCTATTTTAAACAAAAGGGGGTGATCCTGTGCATTCAAATACACAGCTGATGTTTGGGTCGTTGGATTTTTCAAATCCAATTGCTGCGCGTTTTTTGGGAAATGATTTTCGGGTCCAACACGACCAAAAATGTGTGGGAACATGCCCCCATGAGGAATATTCCCCTTTTTTTAAAATGGTAAACCCCACTTTATAGCACAAAAGCGCTGCATCCATTAGGGGCTAAAATTCCCTCCAGTCCTAGAAGTTATCTGAAATTCTTGGAGATTTTTGTGTGGTGACCCATGCTGGACACCAACTTTACCATTCCTGAAACCAAGAAAAGTCAGCAGGAGACAAAATGCATGTTGCCCCTTTCTAACAATTAAAAGGCAAGTTATAGAGCTTGATCCCAAATAATATACATTTTTAAATGACTAGTTTATAATTAAAAAATAAAAACGATTGGTTGTTAACATTTAAGAGGAAGTTTCCTTTTTGTGTGAGCTATAAATAGCAATTTAGAATATATTTTCTTAGGTGTTCTGCTTAAATTAGCCTCCTTTTGTGAATTTTTTGGTAGTTTTTAATTAAAAAAAAGTGCCCAAAAACTCAAGACCTGAGTACTCGGATTGTAAATATCAGCCTAGAGAAAGAGGTTAAATGGAAAATTCTAAGAGGGCTTTTTTTTTGGTGGAAATATTCCAAAGCCATTTTTTAATATTACAAATGCAGTTTTTAAATGATTGGAGCTCTTAAAAGAGCTACCAGTGAAGTGATGTAAAAGGCTCTTGCATTTACTTCTAATTTTGGAATTGCAGAAGTAAACCAAAAAACCCATCTAGAATTCTAGATATGGTTTGGTGTCCGTTGCTTAGAAGCTAAAAACAGCATTACCAGCAGCGCTACTTTTTCCGTCATTCTCTAAAAAAACATGCAACAGAAGATCCAAACAGAACCTCCAATGCATATGTGAGCCAAGCTTGATAATAGATCTGCATAGGAATCTGCCTATATATTATAGACAAACCCACTTGTAGATGGAAACTGAATAGTACAGGAAAAGATACAAAGGTTTACAGAAACTTAATCTTCACTTGAGTAGCAAGAAGGAAAACAATAGTTTTTTTTTTTTTTTAGCATATTGGGGCAGATATACCACTCCATATGTACCAGAATTTGGGAAATTTTTACCAAAAAAGCGGTGTACATTAAAGCTACAGTGTTTTTTGAAATCTTTGTGCCTTGCTCAACAAGGGGGTGTAACTTTGTGGCAGTGGGCATGGCTTGATGTATCAAAAACTGGTGTAAAGGAAGTACACCAGTAGGTGGTAAACTTAAACAACTGTATTTTATTACCAGAGTTCATGCTATTTAATAGATTTGGTATTTTCTTATGCTGTCCCATTTAAAGGAAAGGCATCAAATTTTTCTTATCTATTTTTATTTTCTGACTGTAGATTTTATTCTGATTATAAATGATTACGAGGGAAGCCACTTTAAAAAGAGACAAAAGCATGGAGTAGTATAGCAGCAGATGATGCGTAGAAAAATAAAAACTTTTGGCTTTATTGTAGATCCATTAAAAGTCAACATCCCCCACATATAACAAGTCACAGCTGACATTCAACTAATACCTCATAATTTGATATTTTTCCCAGCATGTTATCTTTTTGCCCAAAAATACTGGGGAGCTTAGGGTACAAGTATTTTGTGCATTTGCCCCTTCTAGTGTGGGCGGCTTCCCCACAAACTTTTTTTTTTGTTTGTGGGTGATATAAGCTGACACCCAGCATGGTGTATCTGTACAGAGGGCGTTACCCTCTGTATCGTTTTTATCCATATGCAATTCTCATCAGGTATTGTTGCATTTTTAGCAGCCCTTCCCATGTGTTATAATGTGTTTTTTTGCATGCTGGTGTGAAGGGTTTACCTAGAGCATTTGCTCATTAATTAACGGCACCTCCCATCTTTTCCATGCAGCATAAGGGCCATAGAAGCCTGCTGCTGGTATCTATCAGCCATTGAGCTGTAAGTGTAGCTTTGTAGTTTTTGGTAAATTATGTCCCATTTTTGGGGGTTTTGTTTTTGTTGATAGTGTAGGGAAATCGCAAGACATGGAGGGGCCTTGCCGTTGGCTTGCGAGCTTGCGTTACTGTAGCTACTGTATCAACGAATACCTCAATATTTGATATTTTTTCCCAGCATGTTATCTTTTTGCCCAAAAATATGGGGAGCTTAGGGTACAAGTATTTTGTGCAGTGCACCTTCTAGTGCTGGCGGCTTGCCCCCAAACTTTTTTTTTTTTTTGTTTGTGGGTGATATAAGCTGACACCCAGCATGGTGTGATCTGTACAGATGGCGTTACCTCTGTATCGCTTTATCCATATGCAATTCTCATCAGGTATTGTTGCATTTTTAGCAGTCTACCATGTGTTATAATGTGGTTTTTTTCATGCGGGTGTGAATTGGTACCTAGAGCATTTGCTCATTTATTTAACGGCACCTGCCATCTTTTCCCATGCAGCATAAGGGCCATAGAAGCCTGCTGCTGGTATCTATCAGCCATTGAGCTGTAAGTGTAGCTTTGTAGTTTTTTGGTAAATTATGTCCCATTTTTGTGGTTTTGTCTTTATTGTAGATCCATTAAAAGTCAACATCCCCCACATATAACAAGTCACAGCTGACATTCCGGGCACCAATGCACCCTTACTCATAGCATAAACACAATGACAATTGTATTACTTATGTAATCTACAATATAAAATTACAATTCTAATCACACAGGTAAACAATTGAATCAAATCATGGGGGAAACGCTGCACGTCAAACATCTGGGATGGGGAAAGCCGGAAGTGACGTGCAGACATGCGCATCGACAAGAAATAGAAACTGACTGGTGCTGGCAAAAGTGTGACATGCGCAGACAATCTCCAGCACACCAGCATGGGACACTGCGCAAATAAACCAATGCAAGATTGTATTACCCGATGTTGGCTTTCGGTATGTCTTAAGTGAGGATTGCCTGCCCTTGCATGCCAATGCGACTAAGACCCAGGAAATTTATCGATGTGTTATTTGTACTCAAAGTGAACCTTAAATTAAGGGGATTATTAAGATAGTCTACAATAGTTTGTACGGCAGATACATTGCCTCACCAAATAAATAGGAGGTCATCAATGTATCTGATGTACAACTCCACACAATCGGTGAAAGGGTTATCCGTGGCATAAAGATGCATAGACTCCAACCAAGGCATGACCAAATTAGCCAGGGAGAGGGAAAATTTGGGCCCCCATGGAAACACCTAAGTTGTAGATAGCTTGAGCTGTCAAAATGGAAAGATTTATTGGTCATAAGAAATTGGGTTAGCAGAAGTATGAAGCCAATGAGATCCAAAGAAAAATTGCTGTATTGATATTGAAGTGAAAATTCAAGGCCAGAATTGCTATATGATGGGGAATGCTTGTATATAAAAGGACATTATGTCACAACTGAGCCAACACATGTTGGATTCCCATTTTTTGTCCTGGAGACATATTAACACATCCTTTGTATCCTGTAAATAATCAGGCACTCTGTGCATAAGTGACTAACAGGGAATCAAGCTACTAGCATAGTCTCTCCAAAAGAGAGCCTATACCGGAGACAAGAAGCCACATGGGCGACAAAGCAGTGTCTTTATGGATCTTAAGCAGACCATACAATATAGACATCACTGGAAATTCTACTAAAATATACTCTGCTTTAAAAAGCATTAACAAATCAGCTTCTCAGCAACTACATGGCCTACAGGATCCGGTGAACAGGAACAACTCATGGACTTTCTAAGAGAGACTTATTTTAGACATGCTCTATGACCTGGTAAAGAGTGGGAGCGGCGATTCATCTATTGTGAATTTGAATACGGTGTTTTCCATTCATTGATATTGCCCACTCATTGCAATCCTGCAATGAGTGTTATCCATTCATTGATATTGCCCACTCATTGCAATCCTGCAATGAGTGTTATCCATTCATTGATATTGCCCACTCATTGCAATCCTGCAATGAGTGTTATCCATTCATTGATATTGCCCACTCATTGCAATCCTGCCTGTGGTGAGGAGTATACTGCTGAAAATTTTTCCTACAGAACAAAAAGAATCATACTATTATTAGGCTAAGTGGCCACACTTAGAATTGCAGAATTTCAGGATTTTTTTTCCAAGTACAGGCAGTCCCTGACTTACATCGGTCCCCTAGTTACAAACAGAGACTTGTGGCATGCTTGCACTTGTAGTTCCATGTTCCACAGCAGATAATAGCTGTGGAATGACAAGTTCCACCAGGTCACAGCAGCACATAAGGTGAAAATGAGGTGAAATCTTCTGAACAGGAGAACGGACAGCAAAACAAAATGTAAAAAAAAAAAAAAAAAAAAACCTTCCCAGCACGCAAAAAAAAACCTTTTTTGCTGGAGTTACATTTAATAAATATACCTGTTCTTACTTATTTACAAATTCAACTTAAAGGGGTTGTCACACTACATTGATTCATCTTACCTCAGTCCTGTTTTCTTGGCTTCATTTTGAATTCAGGGGCGTGTTTACTGGCTTCTACTAGGCTGCTGAGGACAACAGGTCTGTAGCTATAGCAACCAGTGCTGGCAGCCTATCAAGAGAGATTGAACAGGTCTGTAGCTATAGCGACTTGAGGAGCTGATACAGCCCATATAAGAGGGGATATCTAGGTAAAGGTAGGACACGGTTAATGGACATACATTGCAAAAGTGACTTGCAAAAGATCTTTAACATAAAAAACAATCTTTGTAGTGAGACAACCCCTTTAAGAACAAACCTACAGTTATTATCCTGTCTGTATCTATAAATCTGTGCACCTATCAATCCGTTTCTTATGGCATGGAATTGTGTATATATATATATATATATATAATATATATATATATAATATATATATATATATATATATATATATATCAAAGAAAAAAATTGTCATACACCATTTAATAATGTCCAGCAATAACAAGTCATATTCTTCTGCCTGACCCTTTAGTACAATTAATATATATAGGTGTTAAAAAGGAAGCATCTTTATTGGATCACATCATGCATAGGATTAGAATGATGAGCAACATTACTATTAGAACTGAAGACAGTTAGTAGTCTAAAAAAAAGTCCATGATTGATTTACTTTTAGTCACACATTTAGACAATGCATTTATATATAAATCTGATACCAGATTAAAAGATTATAAAAGCTGGATGTAGTGAAGTCTTTCTACTCTACTGACTGGCAGAGATCAGTGCCAATTCTTATCTGTGAGTCAACAATATGTAATATACCAAGACACCTTCTCCCTGATCTGCAAAGCCTTTTTAAAGATGTCATTCACCATTAAGGAAAGGTCCTATTCCCAATTACCTATAGTAGTATGTGCCATGAATAGTACATCAAGCCTATTTGTATTAATGTCTCAAGCCCATCCTGATGAATTTTATTTTTTCAATACTGCTCATGAAAACGTTTACCAAACTTCACAATCTAATAAAATGTAATAAGAATCTGCATTGTTGTGTTTATGCCATAAAGTATTCAAAATAGGTCAAATCAATAAGTTATTTTACTGTACCTTCTAACAAAAATGTCATTTAAAGACTATGAACAGTTATACGTGCTCTGCAAGGAGTAACCAAGTAGAGCATACTTCTACACTGTATACAGATGCATTTTAAATAGTACGAGTATAGAATATACCTAAATAAACTAGTGCTAAAACTGGCTACAAAGTTTGATATACATATTACGAGTGTATGTTGGTAACCTTATATTTAACAATACTGTTTCAGTAAAATTTACTATTTTACTGCAAATATTTTAAGATTCTATAGATTTTAATATATATGCAATTATATGTGGATCCTGGAAAATTTCAAATTCAAAAATGTGCCTCAAATATTTAAGAACAACAAAATTACCTGCAATAATCTGATGTATCCAGGAGTTATTCTCCGGTAGCACAAAACCATGTTCACAAGAGATGCTGAAGTGTGCTGAAATATTGAAGATAAACTTTTAGTCAGCCATCATGGAATAAGCTGTTAGTTCAAGCACAAGAGAAAGTAAGGTGCCAGCTTGTGTGTGAACTATACTCTGACCTTCCCCGGCTCGGCTCTTAAGCCCTTTATAGCTCAATGTCTCGCTTGTATATAAAGCATATGCTAAACCAAATTGCATAAGCTGTCACATGTTGTCAATAAGAAAGGCTTAAGTGCTGGCAGAATACTTCAAATGCCATGCCTGAAGCACAGTACCTCTACAGTATAAGATATCTGCCATTAAAATTGAGAAACAAAAGGAAATGAAGGTTTGAGCTCCTCATAACATACATGCCAGTCCCGGACAAAATACTAACGCTGAATGCTCTAAGACCCACTTCCTAGAACTCATGTGCACAACACATGTAAAATATTAAAAGTAGTAACGTAGAGTAATAAACCAGGTGGCTTTACTATTATCATGACTTTGTTGTTTTTAAAAGAGGTGGTAAAGGGTCAATAAGTACAATTTTGTCAACAAGGATGATTGACAACTCTACTGGGCCCTGGCCAAAACCTTGAAATTTCTCTCAGTCTACAGATCCAAACTCTGTAATCTAATTTTTTTTAAGTCTCCATTACCACCAGTGTGCAGATGGCACCAAAATCTAATTTGTCCACTAAATACTTCCCTCTCGCACTTCTGGACAAGGTTTCTGATTCACTCTCATGCAAATCCCCTCATGGATGTTTAGAGGCTAATTCTATGTGCAAGACAACTACTTTTGAATCAACATGGACACCACTTTAGAGAGGTTGTCTTAAGAAATAAACTTGATAGACATCTATTAGACATAATTCTAAATGTGTTCAAATCAGCAATCAATTTGCCACATGCACTTTTAAAAGTATAATGCTATGCCACCGCATGGTTTTTATAAAAGTGGAAATAGCTCCACTATTGATGTAAGATGTCTATACCTGGGGTATCCAATATCAAATCTTACACTACTACAGTTCAGTACTTATTCATTGTCAGCTTATTTACAGGTAGTTACAAAGTTAGTAAGGGTGAAGAAAAAAAAAACAAAACAAAAAAAAAAAACATCTCTCCATCAGGTTTCACCAAGGGTGGGGAAAGATGTGGATGAAAGGGGGAGGATAGGGAATTTTTAAGCTTTGTTTCGCCTACTGATGAAAATTTTGGAACCCATGAAGCAAGAACCAAATCTGACCTAAACAAATATTTAATTACTGATCCCAACATTGCCATCAGAATGGCTCTAGACTTTTAGAAGGCTACATAGTTTTTTTTTTTTTTTACAGTTAAAAAAAAATAGGTAATTTGTTTTATAGTTTTACATAGTTCTCTAATCCTTTATTGAAACCCTCAACCATTCCTACTGTGACCAGCTCCTCAGGCAGGCTATTCCACAGATTCACAGTTCTCATAGTGAAGAAGGCTTTTCACCTCTGGAGATTGAATCCTTTTTCCTCTAGATGAAGGTAAGGTTCTTTTGTCTTTTGATAGGGTTTTACATTAAATAGTTTTCCCCCATACTTTATATTTATTTATTAGGTCTCCTCAAGACTAAATAAGTTTAAATTATTTCAACACCTTCTACATAATTAAGATGTTCAAATCCTCTTATTAGTTTGGTTACTTGTCTTTGCACTCTCTAGCTCCATTACTTCCTTTCTATAAACTGGAGCCCAAAACTGGACAGCATATTCCAAATGAGGCCACACCAATGCTTTATGTAGTTGTAAGTAGTATAATGTTGTACTGTGTTAGAAAGTAGTAGAAGAGTGAAGAAGTCAGGTGATCCCTTTAAGAGGCAGAGTATATTTGATGGTAAGCTTGTGAGAGTACTAGCTCTCTTCTTCAGACATGGTGTTCTACAAGAAACTGATAATTCACAGACTTTTTATACACTAAAGACATGGACCTTGAAAGGAACTTAGAATCTTTAGAAATAACAAAATGCAATATAAGTAGAAAAGTTATTTACAACAGGTCAAGAAATAAACAAGCAAACAATCTGGAGACTTCTGGGGCATGATGGAGGGATCATTAGTTCTTGCTACTGTTTGCTATTAGGTGGTGATTTGTGACCCTTACAGTTCACACATAGTGTGACATGAAACTGGCATAAATATTAAAGGGGTTGTCTCGCTACAAAGATTAGCTTTCAACATGTTGGGAACACTAAATGAAGACATTTTCCAAATATATTGCGTTCGTTTTTTTTGTTGAGGAACTACAAGTGTGTTATCACCTTCTGAGGGCTTTCTAGTTTCCCAAGTGACCAACCTGTGTACTTCTCCCCCCTCTGCTGTTTGTTCTATCTGATAGCAGGGAGTGAGGTCATCACACAGGTCGTGGCCAGCACAGAACTTCAGACAGTGAGAGCTTGTTTGTTATATGATCTTTCAGACAAAAGACAGTCATTTCTACTGTTTACTTTAGCTCAGCAGATTCTGCTATCCTGGTAGAAGGTGATTTAGCTAATCTAGACTAATAAACATAATAAACAGATAAGTCTGAATACACAGAGCTCATATGCTAATTACAGACAGCTTGACCAGGAAGTGATAGAGCAAAGCAGCATTATTTCATTCATGCATCCTATGAAATTATGAGACAAGACAACCCCGTTAAGTCAAAATTGCAGAGTTGTTGAAATTTTTGCATTAGTTTACATTCCCATTCCTTTCTCTCCCTCTGCATCTTAAAACATTCCATTAAAACCACAACCCGCAAATCTTCAAAAGAGAGGTCTTCTCTGGAGAAATTTGCAGCCACTGAGAGATCTGTTCTACTGTTATTGATAGTGAATGTTAGAGTTCATGCACTCACTGAGTCTCTGCCCTGTTTCCCCTACATAGAGGCCTGAGGTGAGACATCGCAGACACATCATGTGATATACCACGTTGGAAGACCTGCAGGAAAATGTACCACTGATTCTGTGTAGTCTTGCACCTGTTTTGCAGGCAGAGTGAGGTGCCATTTTCAGTTAAAGCCTTCAGAGCACTCCGAACAATAATACACCACAGTTTTGGTGGTTGCCGAAAAGAAAGGAGGGGGGGGGGACGGACACACACACTATATAGCTTGGTATCATCTGCAAAAATAAAAACAGCGCTATTAATCCCCTCCCCTTTATCATTAATAAATAAATTGAATAAAAGAGGACTTCATACAGAGCCTTGGGGTACACCGCTTCTAACTGGGAACCATTCAGAGTGAGAATCATTTACCACCACTCCGTGTACGATCGGATAGCAAGTTTTTGACCCAGTTACACATTACTATTTCTAATCCTATAGACTTTAATTTTCCCAATAGGCTCTTATGAGGGACACAGTAAAATGACTTTGCAAAAAGTCTAAACACTGTTTCCACATCCGAACCACTACCCAGACTTCTACTCACCTTTACAGAAAAGAAGACCAGGTTGGTCTGACAACTTCTGTCTTCAGTAAAACCATGCTGGCACTCGCTTATTACATTCAACCACATATTTTTGCATATAGTCCCTTAGAAACCCCTCAAACAGTTTTCCCACAATAGACATCAAACTTACTGGTTTATAATAACCTGGGAAAGACCAGGAATTCTTTTTGGAGATGGAACCACATTTGCCTTGCGCCAGTCTCCGGGCACTATACCAGACACCAAAGGGTGTTGGCCCTTTAAACCACTGAGGCCAAGGGCACAACCTTTAAAGATAGGACCCAAAACAGGAAAGCAAGCAGACCGAGATGTTGCACCTATCCTAATGTTATGGCATATCCTAGTGATATGCCAAAAGGTTATGTAATGGGAACACCACCTTTCTACATTATACATTCCTGAAGGCACACAGAGCAAGTATGAAGTGAAACCTAGTCGAAAAATAGTCAAGTGCAAAATTAAATGTACAGCATCTCACATATGAAACCTATTATTTAACTAAAATTGCTCTTCAATGGTACTTTTACACACATTGTTTGAGTAAAGCTTACATTTGTGTTTATATTTGTAGGTCCTACTTATGGAGCAGAATACTGGGCAACATTCAAGGAGCTGCATAGAAATATTAATAGTTTATAGTTCTTGGAAAAGTCTAGGGGGAGAAGGAAATCAGCATGACCAAACCACTGCAAAGCAAAGACAAAACAGCATGTGTGGCAGCCTGGCCAGAGATCAGTCAATTCTGGAGGCAACTTGATCTAAACAGCTTAAATACATTATGAATGTTTAAGACATTTACATGGTGAATTAAACCAGTCATATTTTAGCCCCTTGAAGAGTAAAACTATATTTCATGCAAGGCTCCATCAGTTTATATAGATAATGGAAGGCATCCTGCTCTAGAATACATAAAACACTAAAGTATATAACAGAAATGAGCAGACATGGGGAATATTTATCTCAGCAAAGAGAATGGTTTGCGATTTAGGCTGAGGATTAGCAAGTGATTTTCCTGCATAAAAACTGGTTGTTCATATTACCTCACATTACTATCACAGCATCTTCCTATATTGCTGTCAAATACATTTTCTGCATCTCGAGACTGTCAAACAAATCCCCAAATCCTTTTCAGAATAATTCAGTTATACTTTTTTCTTAAACACAGTATTCGTGCAAGATGAATCATTTTACTAAAGCAGATAAGCAAAGGTTTGAAATACATTGAGAGGGATTTCTCAAAATTAGTGCACTAGGTGGACACATTGGGCCCGATTTATCAAAACTGTCTAACAGTAAGACTGTCAGTTGCCCATAGCAACCAATCAGGGCTTAGCTTTCATTTCTCCACAGCGGTTTCAAAAATAAAAGCTGAGCTTTGATTGGTTGCCATGGGCAACTAAGACATTCTTACTGTTAGGCCGTGTTCAAATGGCTTATTTGTCCGCGGATTGGTGCCATACTCCGCGCCGGATTTGCGCTGCAGTACGGCGCCAATCCGTCGGAGTAATTACAGTAATCCACTGCTCTCATAGAGAACTATGGATTCCGTCGCTCCTACCCGCTCGGCGAATCCGCCGGGGGGGAGAAAGTGACATGCACATTATTTACGGCGTGAACGCGCCGTAGATAATGCATGGTCTATGGGGCCGACGGGCTGCTCCCCCGCTGCGCTCCCGCCCCTTATTCACTCCGGAATTGCGAGCGCAATCCGGCTCGCAAATCCGGCGTGAATAAGCCGTGTAAACGGGGTCTTAGACAGTTTTGATAAATCAGACCCACTGTCTCCCAGTGTGATTGTTCTGCCGTAGGGTTGAAGGTAGGGAGGCCCAACAAATTATGGTTCAAGAGTCACATTTCTCATTGTAGGACTTTTAAAGATATTGCCGTTACAGACTTGTTATGGGTCCTCCTGCTATTTTTTCAATCCCCCCTCAATGTCCACCTATTGTGTCAAATGCCATTGGTCACACATGCTCAGAAGCTTTGTCCTACCACCTGCAATCTCCTGGTTAGCAGTATGATTCTTTACCTGTGTAGGCCAAGATATCATTGGACACAGTGAATAGACGTTGTGACAGGTAGTTAAAGGGAACCCTGAGCATATTACCCTGTTTTCCTGAAAATAAGACACTCCCGAAAATAAGACATAGTGCTTTTTTTGATGCAATTCAGAGTTTGGCTGCTTCTGCTGATGTTTGTGATGAAATCACTACAGTATATTAATATATGTTGATTTTATGTTCAACAATAAATGTGAATTATTGTTCATAGAAAAATAGGACAACCCCGAAAATGAAGTCTTAGCTCGTCTTTAGGAGCAAAAATTAATATAAGACACTGTTTTATTTTCGGGGAAACACGGTATGTGATCAGTCAGCAGCAAGATGTAAGAGTTGAGCAGATCATTATATAGTTTTGTGGGGAAAAAATGTCGGATAACTTACTCTGTACAAATCATTCGTGCAAATTCCTGCTCAGTCTTGGTTTAGGAGTCCAGTGGGCGTTCCTACTCGAATGCCAGCATATATTCCTGTATGCATACTTAAACAGTTTTTTGTTTTCCCCAGTAAAGACATTATTCCCTTTTTAGATTTTTGCTTCATGCATTCTGAAGGACATAATTTTGTTTTTATTGCTGTGTCCACAGCAGTACAACCTGACAGAAGGGGAGTAAAATGTACATTAGCATAATGCTTTTAGTGGGTAAGCTAAGCAACCTACATATCAATTTACTTTAGGAGTTTGTTTTTAAGGGATACTTCATAAACAGCTACCCATACCAATTGGGAATCTGAAACCTGTAGCTCTCATAAAGGAAACAGGTTTTTGTCAATAACTAATGATAATTACCTTTGCCAAATGGTGCAAAAAACCGACTAGAGGAAAGGCTCTTCTAGACCTAATATTAACTAATAGACCTGACAGAGTAACAAAGGGGTTTAGGTTGAGGGGCACCTAGGGAATAGTGACCTTAATATAATAAAATTTCCATTTACCTTCAATAAAAGTTTTTTGTCAAGGAGCACAAAAACAATGAATTTTTAGGAAGGCTAAATTTTATTCTGCTTAGGGAGGCCCTAAAAACCAAAATTGACTTTGGGCAATGTTTTTAAAAATTTGGCGAACTAATTATAAAATGGGATTTTTTAAAAAAAATCCTAGGGGACCACTGTGAGAGGTACATACCTTATGGTAATAAAAAATTAGAAAAAAAAAAATTTTTAAAAAAGGGTTTGTTTAAAAGAATAAAAAAAAAAAGGCGTTTTCCCAAAAACGGGAGGAGTGGGGGCCTTAAAATTTGGGGGGGAAAAAAAAAGTGTGTTAAAAAAAAAAGCTGGGAAGGAAAGCTTTTTGTTAAAAAAAATAATTTTTAAAATAAAAAATTTTTTAAAAAAAAGTTTGGGGAAAAAATTAGGAGGCGTGAGGGGGCAAAAAAAAAAGCCCCTTTAAAACCTTTTTTCCCCCTTTTTTTTTGGGGGGAAATGGTTCCGGGAAAAAAGGGAAAGGGGGTTTTTTTTTTCTTTAAACCCCAGGGGGGGGCGTCCCCTTGGAAAGATTTTTGGCAAACCCCCGGTGTGGAAAAACCCCCCAGGTGTAAGGGTTTTGGGTTTTAAAATTTTTTTTTTTTTGTTTAAAAGGGGGACCAAAATTGGGCATACAAATTTTGGGGCCAAAAAAAAAAGGGGGAAAAAATTTGCCCGGGGGAAAATTGGGGGAAACCTCGGGGGGAAAAAATGTTTGAAGGTTTTTTTGGTGTACCCCACCCAAAAATTTTAAACGATTCCGCGGTTTTTATGGGAAAAGTTTGTCCTTTTAATCAGGGGGTGTTTGAGGTTGGGGTGGGGGGAGTTTTCTTTTTTTTCCAAAACATTTTATGGGGAAAAGGTTTGGGGGTTAAAAAAGGGTTTTTTTTAAATTTTTTTAAAAAAAATTTTTGAAGGGGGGGGAAAGGAAAAAGGGTCTTTGGGCCCCTATTTTTTTTTTTCAAAGTCAAAACATTTACAAATTGAATATCGATTTTTAGACGTACTAAGTCTGTTAACAACAATTGAGGATAATGTGTTAAAAAAAAAGGGTCTGGATAAGTTGGAGGCCGGGGGGGGGAAATGGCAATGGGTTTAACACTGATAAATGCAAGGTTATGCCATGGGGAAGGAAAACCTTACATGATTACGTTTAAATGGAAAAACATGGGGAAAAAGGGAATGGAAAGGACTTGGGAAAACCTGGTGGACGTAAACTTAATTGTAGAGCCAGTGTGGCAGGGAGCACCAAAGCAATAGGGCTTTTGGGGGGCATTAAAAGGGGCATAGATGCACATGATGAGAACATTATTCTCCCATTATATAAATCACTGGTTGACCACACAGGGGAAAATTTTTGACAGTTTTGGGCACCAGTGCACAGGAAAGACATTGTAGAGCTTGAATTGGACCCAAAGGGGGCAAAAAAAATAATAAAAGGATGGGTGGACTACAGTACCCAGAAATTGACAAGATTGGGGCTTTTGTTTAGAGAAAAGAAGGCTTCGGGGGGGAAAAAATTTAAAAATGTTTAAATACATCAAAGGTCAAAATAAAAGATCTCCCCAAAAAATTTATTTATCCCAGGGCTGTATCAGAACAAGGGGGCAAATTTTTTTTCCCACGTCTTGGGAAACGAAAGTTTTACATAAAACATCGAAAGGGGGTTTTTTATGTAAAAGCATGAGCAATGGAATCTCTGCCAGAGGGATTGTCAGGTGAAATTTAATAACAGAGTTTTAAAAATGGTTTAGATGCATTTTGGAGCGTAATAATATAAAAGTTATAATGTCTAGGATTAGGGAGGGGTCATTGCCAGGGTTTTTTGATTGCCAATTGGAGTGGGAAGGAATTTTTCCCCCAAAATGGGGGGACTTGGCTTCTACCCTGGGGATTTTTTTCCTTCTCTGGATCAACACTTTTGCACAAAAGGCTGAACTAGATGGACGTCTTGTCTTTTTTTAGCCTTACAAACTATGAAACTAGCTTTATTTCAATTTCTATGGACCCATAGCTATGTCACTTCATCCATCGGAGTACTTTTTTTTTTTTTTTTGCATATACCCATTTCTAGTTTGATTTTACCTATTGCATTAATTAACTTTCAAGTCTAGGTGTTTGCCTTCATTTTTGTAAGGTTACGCAAAATTAACCCGTACACCTGTAAAATATTAAGAACAAAAGGAAGGCCTCCTGGTCTGAAGCATATCGCATCATTGGTCAAACATGGTGGAGGTGATGGAATTGACATGTATGGATGTCACATGTGGGTTACTGTTACTGTTTTGGTGTGTCTGTGCATGAATGTAATAGGATAAATTCTGAAGAATAAAGAACCATACTTCCAGGTTATTTTCAGATAAATGCAAAATAATTATAGGAAAATGCATTACAGTATAGATAGATAATAATAACCCAAAAGTCTGCTCTGTGAGGTCACTGACGCTGCAGGCAACCACTGGCCTCAGCAGTCATGTACCATCCATACAGGAAGATACTACAGAGGCCAATGAATGTCTGCAGTGTCACATGATGTCATCAGTGGGGAGCACCCAGAGCAGTAGCCGTCCTTGAATGAAGCCAGCTTCACAGGAAAATTACATTTATTTTCTATTATTAAAGGGTTTTAACCATGATGTAAAATCCCCAGCGGCTTGCAGCGAGCCAGCCATGCATGTGAAGTTTAGAATTTATTTTATTTTGTGTTCATATTTAATATCCGATAAACTGATTATTGTCCTGGAAGATCTATTGGGGTTACGTAGTAGTAAATAACAGTAGATAACCTGCCAGAGGGAACCAAAGTGCCCTTTTCGGTCAATGATTTTATTTCTCTTTTGCTTCATCACAGACTGACTGAAAAAATGGTCCCTATAATAACAAACCAAGTAGCAGGAAGAGAGGGACAGTCAAATCCTATGCCTTTCTATATCGTAATTACCAACTGCTTCCTGGCATCTCTGACCCCTTGATTTTCTTGAGGTCAACCCCTTAAGGCCCCGGTGTTTTTTTGTTGTAGACACATTCGTTTTTCCCTCCTCGCCTTCCCAGAGCCATAACTTTATTTTTCCACCTACATAGACATATGAGGGCTTTTATTTTGCGGGACAAGATTTATTTTCTAATCGTGTTACTCACTGTACTGTAGAATATACTGGGAAACCGCAAAAAAATTCCAAGTGGGACAAATTGTGAAAAAAAATTTTTTCGCCATGTTTGTGGGTGTTTTGCTTTACGCGTTCAATCTTCAAAAAATTTTTAAATTTTTATTATCGTCTTCTACAGGTTGATACCCCCGCAATACCCAACATGTAGGGTTTCATTATTTTTGGCCGTAAAAAAATTTCCAAAATTTTTTCTTTTTTTAAAAATTTGCACCACGGCGCTTTTGTGGCCCCAAAAACTTTTTTGTACAAAACCCCTCGGAGTCAATAGGGTGAATTTTATGCGGCTAAAGTGTACTTTTTATTGCTAGCTTTTGGAATGCATCGACTTTTTGGATCATTTTTTATTCCATTTAAGTGACTAAAATGACCAAATACGCATTTTGGCGTTTAAATTTTTTTTTCTTCACGGTGTTTCATCAAAAGGGGAAAAAAGGGTTATTTTTTAGATCGAACTTTTTTTGGACGCGGCAATACCAAATGTTTACTTTTTATTTTTTTGTTTTTATTTGTTAAAGGGGGGAAAGGAGGGCTTTTAAAAACTTTTAAATATTTCTTTTTTTTTAAAAAACTTTTTTTTTTTTTTTTACTGAAACTTTGAGCCCCTTGGTTTTGGCTTGACCACTAGGTCCCGCTCGTTAATACAGCAATGTTGCATAAAAATGCATTGACTGTACAAATGGCGGTTTCCCCACCGTTGGGGCCGGAATGGGAAAAACCAACGGGCATGAAGCCTTCACAAGGCTCCCCCTCCATTTCAGGTGTGGATTGCTGCAGTTTGCTGGGCGTCCGATCGCCCTGAAAAATCAGTGCGCGGCCCCGATCTTCATTAAACCCCGGCCCTCTTTGCCGCGGCATCTAAAGGGTTAAACAGCGCGGGCGGGTGATGCTGCCTTTCGCTCTAACACCCGCTGGCTGTGCCGGGGAGTGGGTCACAGAGCGATCCCCCTGCAAAGCCCTTAGTGCCCCCGGGGGGACATACTATCACCGGGCCTTAGGGTTTAAAGGGAAATGGGATCATCAAAATATTTGTTCAACACATTTTTTAAGAATTTTTTGGTTTTTTTTTTTTAATTTTCCTTCCCCTCATTTTCTAATAATTCTTAATCCTGCTTTTTTCTTGGGGCCATTTCCCCTAATTAATAGTCTGAAATTCCGTTCTATAGAGAAAATTCTCAGTTGTCTCTCATTATCAGCAAAAAGGGGGTCAAACTGAAAGCACTAGTGTGAATAGATAACACGGCCACCAGTCAAGAGGAGATGGTCAAGGGTTCCCCTTTACCTCTCTGCCCATAACTTCTTCCGGGTCACAGGCATCCTAGAAAACTCCCTATGAAGTGAATCGGCTTAGTCATTTTAAGTCTCCTAGTGTTGAACCACTGTAAAGCTTGACTGCGGGTTAAAGCAGTGCAAAAAGGGCCTAGTGGTCAAAGTAAAAAACTGCAAGACTAAGAATTTTTTAAAAAAAATAATAAAAGTGATAGGAAAAAAAAAAAAAAAAATCTTTAAAAATGTTTTTAAATAAAAACGGACTTAAACATGACTTTTTTGATGACACATTTAAACCCTTTAAAAGGGTTGTTTAAGCAAGAATTCCTTACATTTTCAGAAAAATCCCACTCATCCTTTTCATCCGTACTTTTATGCTGTCTCCCCACAAGGATCGATATCTTTTTGGAAAAAAAAAATTGCAAGAATCCTCTTTCTCCCCTTACACATGTGGTCATCAAGAACTAGACTAAACAAAAGTTTTCTTCACATGGGATCTGAACATTTTTAAAAGCCACATTCTCTGACCAATTGTTTTTAACCCTTATTCACATTTGGTGAATTGGGCAAAGCTTCAGACTTAGCAAACTGTTTGAATAGGTCTAGAAAGTATCAGGATTTATAGCCATTTTTTTTTGCAAAGGGGAAAAATGGAGTATAATAGATTTTAAACAAGGCGATTTATTCCAAAAATGGGGTCAGTTTTGGTTAAGCCAGGCCGAAAAGACCTGGTTACACCAGTAGAGGCTGTGCTTGTATTAAAGCCTGTAGAGGAAGATTCTCATGTTTTCCTGAGAAACTCTTTAGATTTCTTGAGATATTGTCAGAAGAATTAGCAATGGCAAGCTACAGGCTTGTGCCACACATTTTAAAGTCTTGGATCCCCAAGATTGTAAAGTCTTGTAAATTTTAAGTTTTGCAAGAATCACCCTCACACCTTTTTTTCAATGGGATTAGTATGCTAAAATTTCAATGCTTCTGTATACGGAGCCCCATCAAAAAAAAGGAGGCAATGGGGCAGTTACATGACCCAAAACCACGGTTTCTTTTAAGGTTCCAATATGGGGCCCATGACAACGGGTTTTGGTCTAAAACCCCACTTTTTTCCCCCCTAGAAAACATGGGGAAAAAAAGTGAGTTTTAGACCAAAACCCTTTTTATAAATGTGCCCATGGTGTCTAATTTTTTTTGGGCTTTCATTGAATGGCATTCAGTTGTATTGCCTTTTTAAAGAGCGTTTTTAAAACTTTTTTTTGTCAGCTAAGGCTAGGTTCACAAAGGGTTTTAGCGATCAAAAAAAACATAAAAATATGAGCTCTCACTGAGAAGTAGTAATATCAGGGAAACGAGACGTTAATATTTCAGCTGCTACGTTCATTTCTTTATTCTTTTGTTCCGTCTTCAAGACACAATGAAAGGTAAGGGTTTCACTAACACACAGCTTTCTAGTCTGTCACATTTTTAATGTCTATGGAAGAGTTTTTTCTGGCAATGTTGGGGTTTTTTTTTTCTTTGCTAAAGAGTCATCATACTCTTTTGAGAGATGCCCTGATTGGGGCACCCCGGACCTATGCTTAAGAAGTTATTATCTTATTTGCTTTAGGTTTGCTTTCTTTCTTTTAGGCTTCACCCAGAGAAGCACAAAAGGGATATTTTAAGGAAGGATTTGACTGAATACAAGGCATCGCAGGACACCATTATACCATGTATAGCAGAAACATTTGCATTCAAAATAGACAGTGGAATTTTACAAATGAATCAAAGAGTCTAGTACTGCAGACAAAACAAAGCAGAGTTTGTACAAAATCACTTAAAGGGGTAGTCTCACCACCTTGATTAGCTTTCAACATGTAGGAAAAGGTAAATAAAGACTATTGCCAAATAAATTGCTGTTCTGATTTTGCTTCTTTTCAGAGCTAGAGCAGTTATTTTCTTTTCTCCTGCATATTTACCCAAGCTTCCTCAAATTACTGACACACTTTCACTAGCAGCCCCGGCCAGGTTAGTGACGTCACTCTCTGCTTTGTCTTATAATCAAGCACTTGTGATGCTGATGTTTCTTACTGACAAACTTTAAGGGTATGATCACTTGGCGTCTCTGAAGGAGTATTTTGGTTCTCTTATTGAGAGCTACGATTACCTGCCATTTTCCCTGGTGCGTACTACGAGAATTGACATGCTGGAGAAAATGAACGTGAAGGGGGGTTGGGACAGAGCATTTAAGAAGTACACGCTGGCCAGCACGTATTTCTAAAAACACCCAGCGTATTGCTGTGCGCACAGGTATGCGCCGCAATATGCCGTTTGAACATAGCCTAACGCTCTAAAGCACTGTAGCCTTCTGCCTTGATTTTAAAACCTCTATTACCGATGTCCCTCTAACAGGCTCTGCTAGAAATAGCAGAGCTAGTATGCGAATTACTGCTGTAAAACTGGCCACAGCTGCAAAAGGAAGTGGAGCCTGAACTTGTATGTGAAGAATGGGCTTTGTGAAATGGCATGGCTAGAAAACCTTTTTAAAACAAAATCAATTCTATTTAAAAAAACAAGCCATATGAGAGTGCATGTGGAAAGCCTTCTGCCTTAATTACAGTTGAAAAAAAACCAACATCTGGGTTCTGCATTAATGAGGGGCCCAAACATTTATGTTTTTTGTTCTACATTTAGAATGTAAAGGAAATTTGCTTTAAAAAAAATAAATAAAAAAAAACCCTTGCCTTCAGAGGACAGCCCTTTTCATATACCTATACAGAGCATTTGTCAATTAGGAATTCCTGTTCAAGATCCTCTTTTTTTATTTTCCCCTGAGCAAAAAGCCATTAACAAAGCTTAGGTGGACCTTTGCTATACTCCAACGTACAACTATCAAAATTTTATGATTTTTTAATTAGCTGTATGAGGCCTTTTTTTCCCTTTTTAATATGTCCAAGTGCTTGTGTAAAAAAGTAAAACCTGGCAACAAGTCATTAAAGCTTGACGATCCCAGCTGTTTGCTTGTGCAGCTGTTATTTACAGCCTTATTTCCACTTTTGATAGCATGGGCAAACCGTTTGCAAACACAAAATCACCAATAAGTGGGTGCACAGAAACAACTGCCACATTCTGTCATAATGTTTTTTAAGCAACCAAGTGAGGACTTGTTTTCTATTTTATTATGCTTAACTGGTTGTTTCCAAGATTTTTAAAGTACCAGAAGACAACAAAAGGAGTCCCTGCTGTTTGATTCCAGCACTTATTAAATCACAGATGTGTTCCCACATCATGATATGGACAAATGAGCTACAAACCCACAAACCACTAAAGAAATAAATGCTGTGGCTGCAGAAAATCAGGATTCACTCTTTGCATTCTACGCTGCTCTACAACATCTGCTCCTAGAAAGAAATTCAACATACTGTATAGAGAAAGCAACAGATGTGCTACAGTTCTGTCCTATGTATAACCTCTGATCATGGTCCTACAGATAGTACTGCTATCAGAAGCCTAGGAACAGGTGCTTAAGAAAGGAGCCTACACTTTGTCAGTATAAATCACACTCGCTCTCATTCATAAAAAAAAAGCCATCTCTGCTCTGTCACCTATTGGAGTTAGCTACCCTAGAAGTTCATGTCTAAACCATAAATTAGAAACATGAACAGGGATCATCCAACCCAGAATCTGTTTCAAAAGCTAGAGGACTGTTTTGTAGTCAGCCGATTGGGGTTGCTGCCCCTTGTTAGTACAGAGAAGGGTGCTCATTTTCTGGGTTAGAGACACTTGATGTAGGTCTTCAGAGGTAGGGTTTCTCCTTGAGAAACAAAACCTATTTAACAGGGAGTCTACGTACTGTACCAAAGACTTTCTGCTTTAACTCATAGATCAGGCAATGTTCCTCTGGGGAAAAAAGGCATACAAATTAGCTCTCCTTCAGGAGCAGCAAAGTGACCTCTTTTGTTTCTGCGAAAATAAGACCTACCCCTAAAGTAAGCCCTAGCATGATTTTTCAGGATTTTTGAGTATGCTTAAAATATCATCCCTACTCCAAAAATAAACCCTAGTTACAGATTATTAAAAGAAAAAAGACCAGGCAGCTATACATGTAAAAAGTAAATCGAATACAGCAGGACAGTAGACCCTTCATAAAGGAAAGGCATCCCCCAAAAGTATTTCACAACAATGAGGGTTGGTAGTGCCAGACTCTCAGGTCCAAACCATCATACTGTGTATCCACCTGACAGTGATGCGCCTTTGACAGGAGTGATGCAGATCTTTATGTGAGAGCCCATCCACCATTGACACTTCTTTTGGTGGTAAGAGGGTCTCGCGAGTGTGATTCTTTTGGGAGTGTCTGCTTTTCTACATGTAGGGTGTCCGTTTTTTCATGGCGAACAGACTTTCACTATTTACTACAGTACAGTACCATATGTATCGGTAAACAGAAGAACAAAAGAATAAGACATCCACTCAAAATAAGCCCTAACCCATCTTTTGGAGCAAAAAATAATCTAAGAACCTGTCTTATTTTCAGAGAAATATGGTAGTTACTTCGAAGTCAATGCCTTGTTCCAAAACTTTAGGTAGACTCTCAAACCTTAAAGTGCAATCTTTATACTAATCAGCAATTTGAATCCCATAGGTAATTAAAGTTCCCCCCTCCATGAGCGGAAACGTTTACTGACCAGTACCCCGTTTGGACAGAGAAAGACACAGCCAATGTTATCCTCTGGTTACGCCTCTGGTGATTGCGCTTTCTCCATGGCATGAACCTCAGGATACTCTACTGACAAAGACATATGGCCCAAAAGAGCTCTTAGGGTTGGTTTACAGCCCCCCAAAAAACTGACAGTAACAATACACAGAATTGTAGTATCCAAATGATCTTTGGCACATAAACAAAGCCATGATACCAATAATTTGTAACGGATTCTTAATAATTTTCATAAAGTTAAAGAGGTTGTATCACTACAAGGGTTGATTTTTATGTTAAATATCTTGCAAAAACAAGTCCCTTTGCAATATATGTCCATTAACAGTGTCCTACCTATTCCTAGATATCCCCTCTTGTATGGGCTGCACCATCTCCTTAGATAGCTATAGCTACAGACTTGTTTACTCTTTCATGATAGGCTGCCAGCACTGGTGGTTGCTATAGCTACAGACCTGGCTTCTACTGCAGCCTAGTAGAAGCCAGTAAACATGCCCCTGAATTCAAAACAAAAACCAAGAAAACAGGACTGAGGTGAGACGAATCAGTGTAATGAGATAACCCTTTTAAAGCCCCATAAAAGTTTTGGTTTTTTTAAAGTTGAGTGATCAGTTCATTAGCACAAGTGCTTACCGCTACATTTCTTGAAATAGTTCTTCTGCTGCTAGCGATTGATTTCTTAGTCACAGGTCCAATGGATTTTGATAGTAGAGATTAAAAGGTGAGCTAAATATTGACCAAAAAAAAAAAAAAAACACAACACCACACAACAGTGGCAGAAACTTCTTTCACAGTGAAGTCCCCAACACTACAGGCCATTTAAAGAGCTAGTCCATCCAATTAAAATACTTATTTGGCATCTGAGAAGATTTAGTGACATGTGCAATAGTAAGTGCCAATGCGATGCCTATGGTTACGTTTATGGTTCCATTCCAACAGGTTTTCATTGTCCTTGATGGGCTTAATAACAGTCTGTACCAATCTATCCACTATCAAAGAACATGATACTGACAGACTTCAGAATCAGGCAAAAGTCTCTTACAAAATGGAGCCATCATTTTTGTCATTCATCCTTGAATAATGGAAGCCATGACGCCAGTGTGAACAAAGCACAAGATGGTAATTGTGTGTCTTTCAAACCCATGTTTTACCAGTCAGAAACATGTAAAAAAAAAAAAAAAAAAATTGCATGAACGCGCGCACAAAATATTTAAATAGTAATTATTTTGCGAATCTTGGCTTTATTGGCAAGACGCTCGTAATCCAGTAGTTGAATATATCGCACATCACCCTTTTTTGATCTGCAAAAGACAAAAAGATAATAAGCTGATGCAAAAACCGATACTAAGTGGTTAAAATCCTTTAGGCTCTGACTAAAAATATGCATGTATCCATTTTAATTACTCAAAATACACAAGGGAAGGTCACATAAAGCTTTATTACTTATTGGTTCGCAAATAAACTATTCAACATTATAAACAATATATCCTATGTGCAATACTAAACTTCACACTAAAATAAAACCAGTTCTTACACTCAATTTATAGTAATTTGGGCAAGACTTGCTTCCAGGATTGTGTTTTTTAAATGTTATTATGACCTCTCAAATGTATAAAAAATCTAATTGGAAAACCCCTGAAAACTACTCCATAATATGCACTGAAAGAGTTCTATAACTTTAATTTTGGCCTAAAAAGCAGTAAATAACTAGTGCAGACCAATATGAAATATATACTTTACTGATTCTACAATATACAAGTAGAATCCACTGTTCCAAGCGCTAGGTGATAAACGGAGGTTATAGTCTCCACATGCTAGGCTTCTTTTTGGCAGTACTTTGCTTACACAGTAAGTACTAAGTGGACCTAATGCACAGATTAACTAGTGTGCTGAAATCGTCCACTCGAAGATACTAACTCAGCCCATTATGCACAATACTGTTCAATATATGCTGGCAGGAGCTCAGGTTATTATTTATTTTACAGCGCCATTAATTCCAGGGTGCTTTTCAAACCAAAGGCGTTCAGATACATAATGTAATAAAAATACAACAACATTAATAACACACTGATACAGATGGAGAAGACTCCTGCCTGCGAAAGCTTACAATCGAGAATGGGGGGGCAACGGAGCTTTAACCCCTTAAGGGCCCGGCGTTTTTTGTTGTTGACACGTTTGTTTTTCCCTCCTCGCATTCCCAGAGACATAACTTTTTTATTTTTCCCACCAACAGACACATGAGGGCTTTTATTTTGCGGGACAAGATTACTTCTAATGGTGTTATTCACTGTACTATAGAATATACTGGGAAACTGCAAAAAAATTCCAAGTGAGACAAATTGTGAAAAAAACGTATTTTCGGCATGTTTGCGGGTGTTTTGCTTTTACAGAGTTCCATCTTCAGTAAAAATGATGTGTTACCTGTATTTTACCGGTTGATATGCATCCACCAATACCAAACATGTAGGGTTTCTGTTATGTTTTGGTACTGTAAAGAAATTCCAAACATTTTCTATTTTTGAAATTTGTGCCATGGCGCCATTTTGTGCGACCAATAAATTTTTTGTACTAAAACCAATGGACGTCAGTGATGGTGCATTTTTTACGGGCTGAAGTGTACTTTTTATTGCTAGCAGTTTGGAATCCATGCGACTTTTTTTGATCACTTTTATTCCATTTTTTTAAGTGACGTAAAATGACCAAAAACGCAATTTTGACGTTTGGAATTTTTTTTCTTCTACGGTGTTCAGTGTACGGGATAAATGAGGTTCTATTTTTATAGGTCGGACTTTCTCGGACACAGCGATACCAAATATGTGTAACTTTTTTATTATTTTATTTTTTTATTTGTAAAAAAAATAAAAAAAAATAAAAAATCGGGAAAGGAGGGTGATTTGAACTTTTAATACTTTTTTTTCTTTTTTTGTACTTTAAAACTTAATTTCTTTTTTTTTTTTTTTACTTTAACATGGAGTCCCCCTATGGTGCTTGACCACTAGGGGGCGCGATCATTAATCCAGGCTAATGCAGTGCCTAGACAATGCATTAGACTGTACCAAGATGGCAGTTTCCCCACTTTCTGCCTGTGACTGGAAGTGGGGCAAACCAGGACATGGCAGTGATGGGAGCGTTCACAAGGCTCCCCGCTGCCATGTCCAGGCGTCGGATACCGATCGCCCTGAAGAACGGTGCGCAGCACCGCTCTTCATTCATTTAGACGCCGCGGCCATCTTAGCCGCGGCGTCTAAAGGGTTCAACGGCGCGGGTGGGTGACGCGATCAGCCGGTAACCCGGCGGCTGTGCGGAGGTGGGAGGGGTTTGCAGAGCGATCCCCCTGCAAAGCTGCTTAGGGACCCTGGGACGTATGAGTACGTCCAGGGTCCTTAAGGGGTTAAGTTTTATGGAGTAATGGCAGAAGAGTTATTGTAGGTTATAGGCCATTATGAAGAGATGGGTTTTCAGGTCACTTTTGAAACAAGTAAAGGTGTCAGAGATTGATGTGTAGAGAAATCTTGGAGATGGTTGTGTGAGGAGCTCACAAGTTGAGAGCAGAGAAGAAGGTACTGTTAGGAGCGAAGATTGCGTGAGAGGTAAGTATCTGGAGATTAAAGCAGAGATGTATGAGGCGGAGGGAGGAGCGCTGGATGCCAACTATACTCCAAATGTGCTTTAACAAAAATGGTTGGTCGAATGAGGCATAATAAATGGCAATGGGGGTCCATTTGCAATATGTACAATTAATTGCCAACAGCCTGGAAAGGAGGTTAAGAACACGAATATTATTTACCAAGTTTTGCAGTTGAAACAGCATCCTCGGAGGAAACAAGGGCAAAAGCATGAGTACATGCTGGCTAGAGATAAGCAAATTTATCAAATATTCGATTCGTTCTGAATTTATTTGCAATGAATTGCATTAAAAACAGCTATTTCCTGGCTACAGAAAACCTGTATGGTGTTATAGAACATTGTGTCATGCAGTAATATGCATAGTGAGCGGGGTTTGGTCTTGAAACAATGCTGTGATTTAGTATGACATGCAGATGTCAGCCGCTGCTCTTCGAATTGCTTCACACTTCACTTATCTGGGCAATTATGGAGTCAAAACTGACCAAACAACTGAAGTGGGAATGCAGCCTGACAAGGTAGTGTCAGCGCCAGCTAGAAAGAACTGAGCAGAGGGCCAAGATCCCACTATAGCGTAAAAAAGCACACTCCTTTTACACGGTCATCATATGATTCCACAGACTATGACAGAACCTGTTCTATTAAACGTTGATACATGTAGAGCCCTCCGAAAGAGTGGAGAGGGTGTCAGCAGTAATTATTCCCTTCCTTCGATCTGTCAGTGTCCGCTTTCAGTCAGTCAATAATCCATCCGTATTGCTAAAGCCAAAAAGAAACCGGAATTGATCCAAAACAGAGATGACAAGGAAATGGAATATTTGCATGTCTTCTGTGTTTTGTATCTACTCCTGCTTTTGGCTACCTAATCATCAGACAATGCTGATGCAAACAAAGGACCATGTCATACTGGCCTTACAGCTTCTCCAAAGACACAATTTGTTGTGTTTGTCCTTTTCATTCCTTCTGACAGATTAAAAGAAAGGGAAAACCAAACATAGTGGCATCATCATAGAGTGGTCAGTTGGCAGCAGCACGAGTAGGCCATTGAGTGGCACAATGACAGGATGTGGAGGTGGTGGCAGCACTAGAAGGCCACAGAGTGGCATAATGACAGAATGTGGAGGTGGTGGCAGCACGAGAAGGCCACAGAGTGGCACAATTACAGTGTGGAGGTGGCAGCAGCAAGAGCAGCATCAGGCCGGAGAGTGGCACAATGACAATTTTGAGGTGGCGGCAGCAGCAGCAAGCCAGAGTGACATGGTGACATAGCCTGGAGGTGACCGCAGCAGCATGAGACCTAAGTGGTAAGGTGGCAGAGCATCAGAAGACTACATAATGGCCCAGTGAAGAGTGGCAATACCAGTCCCTGGTAAAGATGGTGGGTGGTAGATGGAGCAGCTGGCAGCAGATGTGTGGCATCAGGCAGGTGGCAGCATCAGAATAGTAGCTGAGGCAGGTAGCCAGATTAGAATCTCGAACTTTTGTGAGTTTCATTTGAAGTTCTATTCATACTTGAACCCCATTAAAGTCTATGGGAGAAGATGTTCTGGTTAATTTTTATACCTATACAGGTGAGGAGAAGCTGGAATAACCATCAATAACAGTAAACTGGATACGTGGAACAACTTAATGAAGAAAACTTGGCTCGAAGAGTAACAGAAAAAAAATTGAGAGGCTAAAGCACTTCATTCCTTTAAATGGCTAACTGAAAAGATGAGGACAACTTGCAAGCAGGGGCATAGCTATAGGAGGTGCAGCTGCTATGGGGCCTTGCTTACTGAGGGGGCCCAAAAGTCCCTTTGACACACAGGACATTTGGAGACTGTCTTATATTTTTAAACGGGAACCCCCCAAAAACCTCCCAAAAAATTTAATTTTTGGGCCCCCAAATTATGATTTAGCAAATCCAAGCACTCCAAAAAAACATAAAACCCAAGTAAAGGGGAGTTGGGAAAGTTATGGAGCCTGAAAAAAAATGCGCCAAAAAAACCACTTTTTGGGTGGGGGAAAGGGAGCACCCAGCAATACCAAACTCCCTAACTATTGATGCTATGGGGGGAAAATTTTGCAAATTAAATAATGTAGCCCTTTACAGTATATAGAGTGAGTTTAAAAGGGCATTCACACCAATACAGTAAAAGTAATGTAAAACAAAAAGGGCAATGTGTTTAAAACACCAAATAAACCCCTCCACCTCAAAAAATTACTTTTTTGACACTTCCCCTATGCCTAAACTGATTGGATGGCCCCCAAAAAAGGGGCAGAAAGGGCTGAAAATGAAAATTGCGTGTCGAACTAGAACTTTACTCGAACAAACCCAGAAAAAATTTTCGGTTCGAGTTCAAATTTAATTAGAGAATTCTACCAAAAAATATTTTTTTTTAGAACAGTTCGATCAACACAAAATTTTTAAAAAAGGGGGAGTCTGGGGGCGAGTCCTAACATGGAGGAGGAACGTTTTGTCCCGGGAGCCCCTCGCATCCTGCTTGCATTTTGGCCCGGCTTTTAACCCTTCCCCAAAGGGGGAAAATCAAAAAGGGAAAAGGGGGGGCTGCGACCCCTCTACCCCGGTCCCCGGGCCCACCGGGTGCCCTTGGAGCCTTTTTTCTCCTGTACGGGCCGCCCCCCCGCTGGGAGCCGCAGACCGCGGGACCCCACAAAAGGGCCCCGGGGGGGGGGGGGGGGGGCGGCTTTTTGGCCTGAGCTGCCGCAGCGGGCCATCCCCCGGGCCCCTCACTCAAGTAGGGGGCTCTCAGCCACAAGGAAGCCCCTAAAAGCCTTACCTCACAAACCCCCCCGGTCCGCCCCCTTCGCCCGATGAAACCCCGGGTGGGCCCCGGATGGGCCGACGAGACTGCAGGCCCTTGCGGCGCAGGGGGTTTTAAGACCCCTGCGGCTTCCTTTCCACTCTTTTTGAGGCCGCGACTTTCCCCTCCCCCTTTCGGGCAACCTACACAGCCGCCCCGGGCCCCCCGGGCTCAGCGGGTTTAAAGGGGGGGGGGCCCCCCGTTTGGCCCACCCGAAACCCGGGGCCCGGGGGGCCGGCCCCCCTCACCCCCCAGGCCCAAAAACACGGCCCCCTAACCAAGGGGGAAAACCCCCAAAGGGGGTTAACAAAAGGGGCCCCTTTTTGAAAATTACCCCAAAAGCACGGTTTCGGGCATGATGCCGGGAAAAGGTTTATTATGGGGGCCCAAAAATACCGGGGCCCCGGATTCTTTCCAATTCCCTGACCACCATCCCCCCCGGTTTTGGGGCCTTTGCTCCCACCCACACCCCTCCAACATTTTTTGGGGCACAAAGCCTGAAAGGGGCCGCACAAGGGGGGCCCCACGCAAAAGGGTTCACCCCCAGCAATGGGCTTTTTAAAGCCCTCCCCCCCAAAGGGGATCCGGAAATGCCCTGACCCTTCCCCAGAAAAAATCTGATATCCAGACTTTGGGCCCCCAGCCACTTGTCACCCCAAACCAAAATACACCTTTTGGGGGAACCTTTTTGCCAAACCCCGGGTTTTCCCCCCAAAGGGCAAAAACCCCTGTCTCCCTGCTGCACAGCCCTCACCCCCAAAATCCCCCCGGGTTTTCCCTTTGGGGGGGACCTGCCGTCCGCCTGCCGGGCAGGGGAAAGGTCAATCCCCTCTTCTTCCTCCGGGCTACCTGATGGCTGGCCCCTTTTTCCCTGTGGCTTTTCTTCGTTCCCTACGCCACCCATCCCAAAGGATCTGGATCTAGAGAACCAAAACCCGGCCTCAACCCCTCACCTCATCAGTCGGATATCTCTCCGCACGTTTGGGAGCAAGTAAACCAAATTTTAAACAGGGTTTCCCAGTGCAGGGGACAAGAAGGCCAGTCCCAAATCACTTTAATCTGACCGGAAAAATTTTAAACCCATTTTCCTTACCTTCCAAACCCCAAAAAAAATCTTTTCGCCTCTACCCCAAACGCATCATAGGGGAATGCAGACAGGACATTTCCCCTCCTTCGTTCTGAACTTACCTCTTGATTTCCCAAAAAGTGGTTTTCCCTAAACCACTCCGGGCAATCTACCTTATTGTCTGCCCCAGGCCTAAAAAACCCCTCTGCGCCCCACATTCCTCTCAAACCCTTTGCTTTAAACAACAACAAAATTCGACGACCTCGAGAACAACATCAGGATTCCCCGGGCCTTTCCCTTTAGTCAATTTCCACCAATCCCGTTTAAAAACCCAGCTCTACTAACACATTTTCAATGACCCCTTGGAAAAAATCCCCACCCCGCCCCTATCGAGTTTCGACGGGGCCAACAAAGCACGCCCGCCCTTCCGATAAAGGACCCCAAGAAACCAAGGGGACGCCCACTGCCGGTACATTTTCTCCCCAGTGAAGGACGATATTCTACGTTTGTGCGCGTAAAGAGGCAGAAGGCAACTCCCGGAACCGTTCCCATACTTCTTCTTTTCCCCCAAGTTCTCTAAAAGGGCATACCCTGGCCCAAAGGGCTGCTCAAAAAAAACCCCTCGGCTTTCCTTCGGGAGAAATAACATCCCCTATCGCGGGGGTTTTTCCCCTTCGCCCCCCTTCGTAGGGGAAAAAAGAAAACCATTCACCATCCGTTCCCCAACGAAAATTCCTTCAGTACTTCAAGGGCTGCACATTCCTGAATCGTCCTCCCCCCCTTTTGGCCCCCCTGGACTCCTACACCAACGGCCTCAACCCCCAGAACCGCCAATCCCAAAAAGCCCCCCTCAGGGAGAAACAACGCCAGGGGCCACCACACTCCCTTCTTTTTTACTACCCCCAAAAACCAAACCCGAAGACTCACTAAATTTTACCTTTGAACTAAAATTTTAATTTCCCGGGGCTTCCCTTTTTTGCCCATTTGGGTTTAAAAATTTTTCCCAAATTTATGGACCGCTGATTATTAAATGCCTTTTTTTTAGTAACCATGGGCCCCCCTTTCCCTTTCCCCTTTCCTCCCTTTAAAATAGGACTCCCCATTTTAAGTTGCACATTTTTTTTTTTAAACTTGGGTTGACCGGGCCCCACTTACTAAAAATTGTTTGTTGCATAAAGTTTGGGGGAGCTCAGGTGGTTATTTTTTTGGGTTTTTGGGCCTCTTTTTGTCCCCCATCCCCCCCAGTTTTTTTTGTATCCCGATACGGGCCCTTTGTCGGGGCCCTGGGGATTTTTGACTTGCTACGGGTTCCCCCCCCCGCTTCACTCCAGCTGCAGGCCCCCGAAAACCCCCCCCTTTTGCCTGCTTCCGGGTTGTTGGGTGCTTTTGTATCTTTGCAAAAGTGTTAAACCCTCTCTTTCCTTTCCTCCCCCGGTTTTTTTACCTCCTCCCCGCTTCCCCCCCTTTCCCCCTTCCTTGTCACCACGTTTAGGGAAATGGCAGCTATATTTTTCGTTTCCCTTTTAATGCACAGGGTCTTAAATCCCAATAAGGGGCCCCAGACCCTTTTTACCATTTTCATAAACAAAAAAACAAAAATTATATGTTTTCAAAAAAAACATTTTAAAGAGGGCCCAGCCCCACTATACGCAAAAAAATACTACACTGAGTTTTTATTTTTGCGAACCCCCCGGGAGTCCAATCCGGGGGTGTACGGTTTGGCGCCCCCTAAATCTCGGCGCACCAGGTTTCAGGCTTGTTGGTCAATTTAAACCGCCCGCTACTTTTATTTTAATCCTTTAACTGTGGGTGGGCACCATTCACATTTTTTAAATGTAAATCCCCCTAACCGGGGTCAAGCTGGTTTTTTCACTACCAATGGAGAGGCTAAACCCCCGTTGGAACGGGGGCACAAACGCCCTTTTTGTGGAAAATTTGAATGCCACTCAATATCCGGGCCCGGGAACAACCTTCGGGCCAGGCCCTAAATTCCCCCCAAAACCCAAATCAAAAGTTTAAAAAAAAAGCCAAAATATTTTTTTCCCTCCAATTTGTTTTTTTTGTCTGGGCGGCTACAACCCCCAATGTCAGGGACTTTAGCTTCTCCCGCCCCACCCCCATAATCTTACACCCTTTTTGGGACAATATAAAAGTCCCCCCATAGTCCTCCCCGGGCCCCTCTGCCACGCAGTGGGGAACATTGTTTTTAAAATCTAAACCTTTTTGGGGCCCCCCGTCTTTTGCCGCTAAACACGCCTTCTTCCTCGAGGCCTGCCTGGTCAGGCACTAAACAAAATAAACAACAAAAGGGAATGTCGCCTGCCGAGCTGATTTATCTCAAACAAATTAAAACATTTGTGCAGGTTTCATTTTGGAATACACATCTCCCCCAAACCCTTTCAATGGGAAGCTCTCAATGCTTGGGGGGGGGGTTTCCCTAAATCAGGCGGGGCTCGGGGGTTGAAGAAAGACAAAGGGGCAAAACCCTGAGCCGGCTTCCTAATGAAGCGCGGGGCACTGAACCCAGCAAACGGGCCCCCAACAGCAGACAAAACTGCGAGAACTATTTTAGGGGCGCGATTAGAGGTCAGTCTTTTTTTTTGGAGGCTTCCGGGCGCCGAAATCTTCGGGTTTGGCCCGGGAAACAGATTATAATATAGCGATAAAAGTGGGAAGAATGCGGGAAAGGGGCTCTGAAAAAAAACCCAAAAGGGCCAAGTCGCATTTTCCCCTTAAAAATCAGAACAAAAATGGGGGCCTTTCCCAACCACGGAGGAGACCCCGGGAAAAACCCTTTCCATCCCTTCTATACGGACCTAAAAAATCCCCCCCCCTTCTGCCCCCCTTGGGGGTTTCTGGGACAAAATTTCCCCTACCCTCCCTCAAACCCCTTCTCACATTGACTTTTCTTTACTTTTGAGTCACCCTTCACCGCCTCGGAACCTCGTCTGTGATTTTAGGTCTTCTCAGGGGGGGAAAAGCCCAGGCCCTGGGCGGAAACTCGGGCAAATTTTTTTAAAACCTTTAGCGGGAATTAAACTCCCTATTGCGCGACCTTAAATCACTTTTCCCCCGGATTTAACCCCCTTCCCAACCAGTGACATTGGCCCAAAACCCCCCTTAAATCTAAACCCGGTAAAGCCCCTTCCCTTTTTAGTAGTTTTTGGCCGATCTCTTTTAAATTTAAACGTGGGGTCTTTAAAATCTAGTGCAAAAAAATTGGGAAAAAACTGAATTTTTTGTGCCCCGGGCTCGAAAAACCTGACCAGGGTTGGGGGTTTTGGGGCCGGGGAGAGAAACCCGGGACAACACCCCCGGAAAGACCCTGGATTTTATTCCCAACCCCGCCCCGATTTTTATTAAAAAACCCCCCCTTTTGTTTCCAAACCCTAGAAAGCCCCAAAAGGCTTTTGGACAGAATCTCTTGGGCATCCCTGGTCGCCACCCCTTTGGCACGGGGATGTTACCAACCCTTTTTTTCGAAAATACTGGCCCTTTTATCATGCCCCCACGCAAACGAAGGGTCAAAGGACCCTCTCGGGCCCTTTTTTCAATAACGGAAATGGTACACGACAGGGGTTTTCCCCCCTTTTCCCCTCTCCTGTACTCCCTGGGGAGGGGGAAACCTCCCCCTCCCCATACGTAACAACCCGGACATTTCAGGGGTTTTGGGATTAAGGGGGCCGAATACAATGCCCCGGCAAATTTTCAGATTACCTCCGGTGTATTTATCAGACCCCCTCCAAACACTCCTGGGCCCCTTTTGTCCAACCCCTTCATACATTTGGGTTTTCGGGCAAAATTTTTAAAAAAAATGTCTCCAAATCTGAAAAACCAAAAATAGATCCCCCTCCTTCTACCCTCACCAGATTAAATCCGAATACCCTTTCCAAATTTGGGCCCCCCTAAGACTTTTCCCCACCTTCGGGTTCATTATTTCCAGCTACACTGTTTTGAATCCTTCCCCCTAAATTTTTTAACGAAATTAAACAAATCTCTCAGGAAACCCTCGCTTCATGGACTAAGCAGAAATTTTTTCTTTGGTTTTGGTAAGTCAAAATTTTTTAAATGGGGATCCTGCCCCCAAAAAGTATCTGTTTTTCAGACGATACCGGTTTCCCAAAATTTCCCAACCCTTTCTGGTTGGTGCGTGCAACGCCTAAATTTACATCTTTTTTGTCTGGGCCCCCCCCCCGGGCCCCCGACTTTCTTTCAAAATGAAAAACCAGACCCTAAGAAACCCGGGAAAAGGGGTTGGGGGGTTTCCAGCTGCAGAAAAAAACTTTTTAGCCTCGGCATACGCATGGCTTCTGGATAAAGGGGTTTTCGGGGTGATAAAAGATTTGGACGGGGCATTTAAAACAAAGTGATATATCCCCCCTGTCCCCTTGCAAACGCTCCCCTGGGGGCGGACCCCTGCGCTAGGGGAAAACCCAATTTTCCATTTTTTTCCCCAACAATTTAAACAAAAACCCCGGGCCCTTTAGTCCTTTCTCGCACAAAACGTACCAAATTTTTAAACATAGGCTCGGAAACCCCCCCTACCCAATTTTCAATTTAAACCCCGCCTTTCCCCCCGGGAATTGGGGCCCCGGCCCCTTCTTCCCGGGGGTTTTTAAGCTTGGGTCCTCTGGGCCCTCACACAGGGATGGCAGGGGGGGAGTTTTCCCTTTCCCCTCTCAGGGGTTTCCAACTGGGGCCTATGCTCAAGCTCTTTTGCTTTTTCAATATGTCCAAATTTTTGCAAATTTTTAAACCTTTCCCGGGCAAAACCTTCAATGCCCAAAGACCCCTTAAAACCAAATTTTGAACACCCGTGCTCCAGCATTCACCTCCACGACATTCTATCTTTCCCAAAAACTATCGGGGGGCTTTTTGGGTGGCGACCAGGTTTAGAGCCCCCTCCCCCTACTGTGCCCGCCCGGGAAAGGATCTGGGAAAGCTTTTTCCCGCGCATGGCATAAAAAGCTTTTTGTCCTCTCTCTAAAGCGCCCGTGGCGACGAAAGGGCCCCCGGGGAAAGATTTTCAAAACTTAAACCCGAGGTTATGGGGCCTCATCTACGTTTATAAAGGGACCCACAGGGCCCGAGGCTGTTGGCGTTGTGGATCCTCTAAAGGGGAAACCCTACCCAAATAAGGGGGACTTGGGCCCCCCCCTTGGCAGCTTCTGGACAGCAATATACGAATTCCCCAAAGGGAAATCTCGGGCTTTGGGTTTTCCCAGAACCCCGGAAAGGGGGCCCTAGGGGTTCATGTTTGACTTTGGGGGCCTCCCCTTTAAAAAAAAAATCCCCCCTCAAACTTTTACTGCAGGGCCTTTAAAACGTTTTTTTCCCCCGGCAATGGAAATCACCGCCCCCCCCTTGGGGACGAGGATTGGTTCACTGAAGTCTCCCAAAATTTTCCAAAGGAGGGGCTCTTTGGGCCCCACGGAAAACCCCGCCAGTTTCCCGGGGTTTAAAAATGGGCCCCCCCCGGCTCCCCCAAAATTTTAAAAAAACTTCTGCTTTTGCCCCTTTAGCACCCAGTGCAATACGGGCACTGTGTCATAACCCCCTCCCCCCCCCCCCTTTTTTTTTTTTTTTTTTTTTCTTTCCCTTTTTTTCTTTCCCTGGAAGGTCCTGGCATTAAAACCCCATCCTCCCCCCCCTGCCCCCCCCTTCTCTCCCCTCCCTCCCCCCCCCTTCCCCCCTTTTGGTAAATTGGGGATGTGGGAAAGGGTTTTCTTGTCCTTTTTTAGGTTTTTTTTGTTTTTGGCCGGTTTTCAAAGTTTTTTTCACTTTTTCAATTCTTCCCCGGAACCCCATAAAAAGGGCCCTTTATCAAAGGGGGCCACATAAAAAGATACCTTTTTTTTTATTAGGGAAAAATGTACCATGTTCTTTAAAGGTTACTTTGGTTGAAGTTTTACTGTATTTAAACCCTTACATTATTATTTCATAATAAATTTTTGCTCTTTAAACAATACTTCCTTTTTTTTTTTCGGGGTTATCGCCTTTTTTTTTTTTTCTTGGGTTTTCTGACAACCCCGTTTGTAACTTTCCCTTTTTGGATTACTTGCTGGGCGTATCTGCAAATGGCCATTGAACCCGTTTAAATTTTCTCTTTTATTGATATATTTATTAAAAACCGTTTAATTTCAAAAAGGGGGGGTTCCCCCCCACATTTTTTGGGGGACAAAAGAGTTTCCCTTGGGGGAACAAGGCCCCCCCCCACCAAGGGAACACCCCTCTTATGCCACACAACGGCCGGGAAAGGGCAGCCCCCTCCATGCCAAAATCGGCAAGTTTCAGCCCAAACCATTTGGGGTTTGGGCCCGGTATCCCCGTGGGGTCTTCGAATTGTGGTGGGAGGGGGGAGGGCCCCAAATAGGGCCCCCACCCCTGGGCAGGGTCTGCTCCAAAAATGCCTTTTGGTTTTTTAAACCTTTCCTTTACTAGGTGGTTTAAAAAAACTGCTCATCAATGACTTTCCCGACCCAAAAAGGCCCGCTGATGAAGCTGGTACAGCTCATATCCCCCCACCACCACCCCACACATGGTACGGGGGCAAAGGAGGAAGGGCCCCCGGTCCCCCACCTGCGAGGAAGGACCCATGGGGTTCAGATAGGCAGGGGGCCAAATTAAAATTAATTTTTCCCAAACAAACCTTTTAAAACGCTTTGTTTTTTGTCATATAAACAACTCCATTACAGGCAGGGTTTTTAAATTTTTTGGGGTATTTTTAAAGCATTTGGGGGCAAAATAATATCCCAAAATAACAACCTGCCTGTAATGGAAATGTGCGAAAAAAGGGAAAAACACACACTGTATTTCAAAAAATAGTTAACCACAATAATTAAAAAATTTAAATCTTCTTGGGACAAAGAGCCAAAATCCCAAAAAAAAAAACTGCAGGTCCAAAAAATGTGGGTATACAACACACACAGGTTTTTAAGGTTTGTGTGTAGGTATTTTCACCCCATTTAACCCATAAAATTGGAAGTATTTGGCACAGAGGCCAAAACCAATGCTGCTGCCGAGAGATCCTGTAAAACAGTTTTCAACGGGGAGAATGTAAAGTGGCGGCCTAATTAAAAGGGGGGTGACATCACGAAAGGGGGGCTGAATGCTGATTGGGCTCAAGTTCCCGCATTTCAAAAGGGGATTTTAGGGACTCCCTTTTTTTCTCCCCCTATTCCTTTTGCCCCAAGTCAGGGCCTTTCCTCAGCCGTTTTTAAAAAAAAAAAAAAAGAAGAAAATTCAATATGCCCCAATCGGCAGAAATTCAGTTCGGTTTTGAAAAACAAATTTATCCTGAAATTTTCCAAAAAAAATTTCCCCTTTTTTTCAAATTAGAAAATTTTTTCATCCCTAAAGCTTTGGGTAACGAATTCCCTCTGAAGGGAAAATGGTATTAATTCAGACACAGCCCGTGCATGCATGAAACTTAAATAAAAAGTAAATTGATTAGCTTTCCCTGGGGCTGAATGATGATGACCATTTGAATGAACAGGGAAATTAAAAAATGCGAAAAATATTTAAAAAATAAGACATCAAAAAAGAATTTTATAAATTTTAAATTTATGGGGGGCCCTTTTTGGATATGTTTTTTTGCAATATGAAAAACTATCCAAAAACAAAAAAAGTGTGGGCTTTTTGGGTACGTTTTCGAGGGCTGGCAAAAAAAAAAGTTTCCAAATTTTTCTATGGCTTTTCAAAGTGTAAAATGGATCAAGGAAATGACCCTATCAAATTTTAAAAAATTCTTCCTTAAAGCAATGAAAAAATGTGTAAAATATGTATCATCTGACCAACGATACATATTTTATATTGAAATCAATGTACTCACACTTCGTTAAAAAAGAAAATGTTTTGGGGCCAATTTTTTTTGGGACGTAAAATGGAGTACAAACCACCAACCAAATATAAAATTTTAAAAAAATCCCCAAAAAATTATCTTCCAGCCTGATACAGGTCAGTAGAATGCCTCTTTCCCGTAAAACAAACCCAACCATCAACACCCTAAATCCAGGAAAAAGCTTGGGTGTTAAGCCATTAGGCCCCAAAAATTTTAAACCCCGGTTTGGGGGTAGGGAAAAATAGGGCCTTTCAGTTTCCCTTTTTAAAAACCGAAAAACCCCAGCCAAAACCTACACCAACATTGAATTCATGAAACAGCTCAACTGTGTCACTGCTCATTTTTCAGATATATAAAACAAAGGGTTTTAGTGAACAATTTGATCAAACTGTTTGCAGGACGTTGAGGAGGCAGATGGGTGGAGTGTACAACTCACGAAACCACTCCTCCAAATACACAATGCTAAAAATACAAAAAGTTAGCTGTCAACATCCTTTTCCCCCTGACTAATGATACTATTTGGGGCTGAGATGCAAAAACCAAAATCCCCCTGACACAGGTCCCCGCCATGGGGCGACCGAAGAAGTTGGTGCACGTTTAAATCCGCAACATATCTAGACAAAATTAGTGGCTGCAGCATTGCCCGCAGAGGTTTTAAAATTGGGGGGGGGTGACAGCCTTTTGGGGGGCCCTTTGCCCAAAATGAAGCCCACGAAACAAATTTGGGCTGTGGCTTTTGTTCCAGAAGGATAAAACCTTTTAAAAAAATGATGCACAAAAAAAAAACCCCACAAAACCCGTTTTTTTTGAAGGGCAAGGGAGACTAATGAACTGGATTACTGGAACCAAGATAAACTTTTGGTTCAGATGGGGTCAAGCGTGTGAGGTGGCAACCAGGTAAGGAGTAACCAAAAGGGCCCAAATGGTTTTTGCCTAAATTTAATCAAGCATGGTGGTGGGGAGTGGTCTTTGGTTTGGGGCGTAAGAGTGCAGCCGGCGGTTCGGACTACAGTTCCCTTGAGGGAACCCCCCGAGTGCCAAGATGTTTCTTTTAAAACGGAAACAGATAATGATCCCCCCCTTTTGGAAAACCAAACAAAATTTTCCCAAAATTTAAAACGAACTTTAAACACCCTTCCCAAAACACCACCCGGGCCTTTCTAAAGAAAAATTAGGGGAAAAAGGGGGTGGACTGGCTAAAAAAGGTTTTCCAAACCTAAAAACCCCTTTTAAATCTGTGAGGCATCCTCCAAGGAAAGGGGGAGGAGCGCAAGGGGTTTTTAAAAATTTTTCCTGCTCCCGTGATGGGGGTCAAAGGGAAAAGTGTTGGGGGAATTTCCAGTGGCTTTCAACCTAAAAACTCTCGTGAATTCCCTTTTCCAAGAGAGTTAAGTCATTTCTGGAAAATAATTTTGGGGCCCCAAAAAAATATTGACACTTCAGTCCCCAATTTGTCCTTTTCACTTTGGGGTGTACTCCCCTTTTTTTGCCCGCACTTTTTAGAAAGATGGGGTGGGGGGTGGAGTTTTTTTGAGGGCAAACCAAATTTTTTCATGTTTTTTACAAGTGTTTTCACCCGACTACTTTTAAAAATTGTTACAAAGGGCTTTAATTTTATGTTTTTCCCAAGAAAAAAATATAATAAAATTTTTTAAAAATGTGAGGGGTATACTCACTTTTGAGATACTGTAAATGCCATATTGGTCAGTAGGGATGAGCGATATTATCGACAAAAGTTGAAATCAAATTTTTTGGGCCTAAAAATTTTCCGATCACGCGATATTTTAGGGGGACAATTTTACAGATAATCTTTACTATCGCGCCATTTTCAGTCATTTTGGCAGCCAGCCAATCAGATAGATGGGGGTGAGGAGGATGTAAAACGTCACCACTTTGTAGTATATGAATCTCATTGGCTGCAAAAATCACGTGACCTCGTTTTATCTATGCTGCTGCATTTCCTGTTTGAGCTCATACTCTGTCTATGCCCCTTCACAGCAGGACTGTTGTCTGCTTTTAAAACCCAAAATAGCTGTTCTAACATTCACTTGTAATACCAGAAACCATCACCTATAGCTTAGAATAGAGTTAGATTAGAGAATTGCACTTCTTATTTAGTTAGAGAAAGTTTTAAGGATATCTACTGTTGTGTAGCCACGGGGCTGCAGCAGAAGAGGCTTTTAAAAAGAAGGGAGATATTTTGCAGTTCAATGTGTTCTGTGATCGTCAATTTAAAAAGAATGGTTTTATACCACAATTTTTGCCATCAGACCGATGCTAGCAGTTGAAATTGTCCCAGTGTTTTAAGTTCTATTGCATTCACTGCGTGTCAGTGTTCCCAAAAACCGGCTTAACTTATCCCTATAAACTTTTAAATAGTTTTACTGAAGTCCGTGAATCTCAGTTTGGCGCGAAGAGTCCAGTTGTACGAATATTGTGTTCTACAAATTTCCTAGTAAATTACGCTTTTAGTCAGTAGTGCGAAGGCCGCCATATTAATCCATATAACTTTTTAATACTTCTATTCCACTCAGTGCGTCTCAGTTTGGTTCTAATCATGCATTTGTACGATAGTTTGTTAAAAACTTTCAATTGCTAGTCCTACTGGGCAGTTGTAAATTTCAGGGACTAAACCAAGAACACTTGATTTGGAATTACTGTTCTTCCACCAGACTGCATTTCACAGATATTTGATAGAAACAATTCCGTTTATAATCCTAGTAGGCTGTTGGAAATTAGAGGATTTTAAGAATTGCTGTGATTCGCCATCTTTCAATAAGAGACCGTCAAAAACTCTTCCCCTACCTTTTTACATTTTTATCTTTCTGAACTTGGGGCAAACTAAAAGGGGGTAAGCGAGCAAAGAGGGTGTAGGACATGGAGGTAGAGGTATGAGAGAAGGTGTCCTTCCAGTGCTGGGACAACACGCAAGCCAGCGGATCGTCGGTTGCAGGACCGTCCTGCCTGTCATCGCTGGGTCGGTGCCCTGTGAATATCAGTAACGAACAGCGTCGCCAATCTGTTCTTCAGTGGTTAATGCAACCTGCATCCACAGTCTTACCTCCTCGTCTCCCAGTTTACGGCCACAAAATATTCATCATCATCAGCATCCGTTCCAACATGAAGCAAGCCCCCAAAAGTCAACTCGTACCCACCACTGAGGATAATCCATTTTCTGAAGACCTCTTTTGATGACAAAATGCGATTGGGGTCAGAAGGCATTTCAAAAGATCAAGAGGGCCAAAGAGGATGATTTTGTCTGCTCTGACGCCCAATCCTGATGCATCAGAGGAGGAGAAGGAAGCCAGTCAATTGGGAAAAATCCCGGGGTGCCCCCTTGCAGTGCCTGTTTGCTTGTAGCCCACAGCTCCAGGATGCAGAATGTCAGGACGAGAAGTCACCTGTGTTGATGATGAGACGACGACATTGCGGATCCAACGTGGTCTTTTTAGCAGAATTTGCTTGTGAGCGCTCCATCACTGGATGAGGAGGAAGACGATGGGGTAATGTCAGTACTGGTCCCGCCTCAAAAAGGCAGAGAGCGGTCGCACAAGTCTGCTGACATTATTCCGCCAGCCATGATCAGCGGAAACACCGCTCCTCGCTTATCACCGTCGAAAAGGTCCAGGACCTCTCAAGCCTGGGCCTTTTTCGAGCAAGCTTCTGATTCACCCAGCGATGTCATATGCCACCTTTGCCGTAAACGCATCATTAGAGGGAAGAATCTTAGGTGTTTAACCACCACCACCATGTCTAGTCACATGCAGCGAATGCACGAGTTTAAATGGAGGGAACACTTGCCGAAAAAAGGCCACACCGGTCCCGGGCTTCCAACCACTGCCACAACCCTCTGTCCCCGCCTCCTCCGCCACTTCCAAGACAAAGTCTTCCTCTGCTGCCCATGTCCAGTTCAACTAAAGTGGTGACTCCTTTTTCTGGCACTTTTTAATCTGTGGGTCATGTAGATTTAAGGGTCATGCTGCGGTCCAGGAAAAGGATAGTCAATGTCCAGTTCAACTAAAATGATGGCTCAATTAATACTGCCTTCTGGCATTTTTTAATTTGTTGGTCATGCGGGTTTTGGGGTCATGCTGTGGTACAAGACAGGGATAGTGAATAGTCAGTTTTTTTCTGTGACTTTTATAACCTAATTGTCTTCCCAAAAGATGTGCACTTACCAGTTACATTTTTGGGATTTTAAATTTCCCAGTTTTCCCCCCTTTTTGGGTGAAGAATGAAGGTGTTTTCTCTCCCATAGATTTTAATGGCATGGGCATAACTTTTAAGACTATGGGGATATCGTCATGATAATTGACTATATCGACTCGATAACGATAGTGGACACAATCGCTCATCACTATTGGTCAGGACTAATTTTTTTTTTTTTTTTTTAACTACTTTTCCAAACTAAAATACATAAGCATTATGTATTAAGACTCTTACTTATTTACTACTAATTACTTTAGTTATTGTTTGTTTAATCTTATGATATTTCTTTATCCCCTGGGCAAAAAAAAAAAAAAAATTTTTTATAAAAACCTTTGGGTACCCCTTTTAAAAAAAAAAAGGGAAAAAAAAAATTTTTTCCCGGGGGGGGAAAAATGCTTAAATTTTTTTAAATTGCAGAGAGCGTTTGGGTTTGGTCTTCAACAACCTGTTTTTTTGATGACCGCACATACTGCCACCGCTCTTTAAACGCTTCACTCAAAAATTCCCCGGGGCACTTAGGGGGCAAAAAACTGACCAAAAACTGAGGGGGGAATGCGCCTGAAAAGTCAGGCAGAACCGCTGGAAAAAAAAAAAGCTGGGGGCACATCCTACATAGCGTCAAAGAACACAGTAATATTTTACCGGAGCCACCACAGATCCAGTCAGTAAGGGGGAGTCCCAGAGGGCACCCGCGGGGCCACAGAACCCGGGTGTCATCTCCCGGCCATGTGTTCCACACATTGGTCAACCTTTTCTCCCAATGACATCACAAACCCCAGCCAAGAGCGGGGGTTTGTCACACAAACCCCTAGTTGGGAGGCCGGGGGAGCAAGTGAGGGGCCTCACTTCCTCACCCCCCTCTGCCCCCGTTCGCTGCCCACACCGAAAAAACTACTATGTTTGGGGCTCTGCCCACTATACATGAGGCCCAACTATTGGAGGACAGGGGGCAGCAAAGAGTGGGGAAGACATCCACTGCTTCTTGCAGAAGCGGCAAATAGTGATAGGGATTGCAATGGGGGGTTATGTTGCAAGCGGGTCAGGTTTTTTGTACGCGACACCGTTAAGGAGGACCGGGACGGGAAAAACCTAACTATGTAGCCGATCACAATGGGAGCCGGGAGAACAGACGAGGCGGGGACAAGTTATTCTGTTTGCCCTAGTTAAACAAGGCATAAAGTCCCCCCCAAATGTAAAATTCAGTCCACCCATGCCCCTTGGCCCCTTTTCTCCCTGGGATGAAGTGGGCCCTAGCGTTGCCTACCCTCGACTCCCCTTTTCCCGCCCTGGAAGCATTCCTTATCTTACATTAAGTTTAAAGGAGACGGGGGGAGAAGGAGGCTTTACGACAAAAATCTGGGATCTTGGACAGTAAGAGTTAATGTCGGGGCCCGGGAGATGAAAAAGTTGGGTGTCAGAGCATACTGGTGGTTTTAAAACCCATGTATGCTATCGCTGCCCCAGACCAACAGTGTAAAGGGGTTCATCATTACATAGGAGGAGAGGCAGCATTTTGCGTGTCGGGCAGGGGCGCCCGTAAGTGGGTAGTGGGGCCCGGGAGTCAGCAGGGGGGAGCAGTGCGGGGTTGGGACCCAAAAGGGGGGGGGGACCCAAATTTAGACCCCCCCATTTGCGGGTTCCCCAAAAGGGGGCACGGGGGCCACCGGGTAAACCGGGCTTTGGGGTAAATCCCAACTCGGCGGTGTCACGTTTTTTTGAGAACCCAGGGGAGGGGTTGAACATAACTATATTAAATTGTGGGCAAAAATAAAGGGTGACCGGGGCCCAAACTTGGGACCACACCTGCATCAACATCATGCAGTGTCACCAATAGGTTTCAGATGTGGGGGGCCCATCCTGTCCCAACAGCTGTAGCACCCAGTGGCACCCTCCTATTTCGGGCAGCAAGGCTTAACCAACTGCCGAAGACAAACTCCCTGCCCTATTACATCATCTACCGCCAGTATCGCTCCTGGGCCCATGGTAAAGCTGCGTTCACCGAGATTTTCCCAAGAACAGCATATGCTCTAGCCCCCCCCTAAGTGCAGAAGTGATTTTTCCCCTGCCCTTTTTGGGTGGTACTGCAGTCCCCCCTTTTCAAGTGGGGGACTCTTACCATTCAAAAAAGGCCGGAAAAGGGGCATCACTTCAGCCTTTGTAACGCACGGGGTAGTGGCTCCTCGGACCCCGAAAGCAGTGGTAGCCCCCACGCCAGGGACCCGGGTTAAGTGGGTCCCGGTTTTCACCAGAGCCCGCCGCAAGGCAGGTGACTTTCGCGGCGGGGTCTCCCAGGTCGCACCCCTGGGAAAACTACTTGGGGTGGCAGCCAGGAGGAGGTACAGAATCGAAAGACGAAACCGTAGTAAAAGGGTCGGGCCCCAAAAGGGGTCAGGGCAGGGGGTGGAGATTCGGGGTCATTAATGAGAAAAGGTCGGACACGGAGACGGCACTGATAAAAAGGGGGGGAAAAATTTGTTTTAACAAAATAAATTATTAAGGGGGGGAAATTATTGAACAAGAAAGGCCAAAAACTATTTTTGATGGCCAAGGGGAAACGGGAGTTCCCCCCTGGGTGAACGAATAAACCAGGGGGGAAATGCTCAATCGGGTTTGTTCAATCTTACCCCCATCTGCAAGACATTCTAAAAGTGCCAGAAAACTTTGCGCACTTCACCGTTCTTTCACCACCAAACACCCCTCCTTAAGCTGCATGGGACACGACCTCCCCCCCATAGGTTATGTGACATTTCCAAAGGGAATTTTATCCTCCTTGTTGGAAAGACTCTATGAACAAGAAAGGGTATTAATGGTTTATTGATGATCCCAAAAGGACAGGAGTACACCCCGTGTAATTTTTTTGTCGGCCAGAGGCGCCATGCTGACACCCCGCCGTTTGCATAGGCCCCTTTTAGCGGACATGCGTTATTTGGCGTCGCCAGGACTATGGGATGAATAACGTCATTCCCCTGCTTCATGTGTCACGGGCAGGTAAGGGGTCCACGGGGCCACCGAAGCGATGCCAATAGCCACCCCGGGGGCGGAATCTAAATAGGTCCCGGTTTTTCACCAGAGCCCGCCCAAAGCGGGGGTGGGCTTGCTCGGCGGGAGTCTCCAGGGGCCTAAACCCCGGCCCACTAGCTTTCGGGGGAGCCGAGGGCGCGCGAGGGCGAATCGTAAGACGAAATCGTACTCAAAATCAGGGCCAAAGGTCAGGGCAGGGGGGAAAATTCGAGTCAGGTAAGTAGCAGAAAGGCGGGTACACGGGGCAGACAGGAACTGAGAACGGGGAAATTATTAACAGGGGGAAATTTAGGAAAAGGAACAGGGGGGGGGGCCTCCCTTTTTTTTTACAAAGCCGTTTTTTCAGCTTTGCTTTTGCTTCTTTTTTTTCGTCCCATTCAGTTTTTTTACTGAATTCAACCAACAATGACAGAAAGCAAAATAACACCTAAAACAATCCCCCGTTTATGGTCTCCTTCAGTTTAAGTTCTATATGCTGCATTTGAACAAACTGTGTAAATGCAGAAACTGGGTTAAAAAACCCCCCCCGTTATGCTTCATGAGTGTTAGGCACTCTGTCCTCCTCAACGGTTTTGGTAGGAAGGGGCCCCTTTCCCCCCACAAAAAAATTTATGCTACTCTCCAAAAATACTGCAAGAAGCAGGGGGGTTGCCCCCCTCTTCTTGGCAAATACTGGTACGCCTCAAATGTTGTCCTGGTGAAAGTGGTGCGAGCCCAGACCAATGGATTTGGCTAGGAAACCGGGTGGGGCATGGCGGGTTGGGAAGGGGGAGGGCCGCTGACCTGCTCCCGGCCATGCCCAAAAAAGGGTTGTTCTGACTTCCCCCCCAACTCTTTGGCGGGGGTTGTCAGATGTCATCTGGAGGGAAATGGTGACTAGCACCCCAAACAGAATTTGGGGTTTCTGACAACACACCGGCCCCTAAAGGGGAAACCCGGGAGTTCTGGCCACCGAGGACCCTGCTGCGACCTGTCCTGCTCCCGGAATGTTGGGCCCCTGCCATTTGATGTAAGAGCCTGCCCCCTCTCGTTGACATTTCTGTTTGTTCTAAAAAGCACAACTCTTTTTTTAAAGAAATATCTGTAAGATAAAACAACCCGTATTTGACTCCAAATGAACCATACCAGCTTGGGTAACCCCCTTTGGGTTAAAATTTCGCTTACATGGCCAGGAAAAATTTATTTATGCCTTAAAAATATGGTATTTTACTAAAATTTAAAAAAAACAAACAGGCTTAAATTACCTTCGTATGAATTAGCTACAGCCAAAATTTCTTTTTGGCGTTTAAAAAAAATTTTCTTTTTCTGATAAACTGCAAAAAATACGTTTAAACCCCTTGGGTGTAAATTGCGAAAAAAAATGTCGCCAAAAATTACCACTTTGTAGGTGTTAAAATGGCATGCATTTTCGGGCACAACAGCAGAAAAACTTGTAATTAACCTTTAGATTGAATTAGCTCAGAAAATTTCTTATTTTGGATTGAAAAACACCGTTTTTTTTTTCTTTTAGTGACCCCAACACAGAAAAAAAGCTTAATTAAACCCTGGATCTAAAAAGCGCAAAAAAAAAGCACCAAAAATTAAATTTTGGAGAAAAAAGCTGTTTTTAAAGTCAAAGCACAGGCTTAATCCCTTTTTCAATGGTCAAAACGGGAAAGGCTTAAAAGAAAAATCAGTGGGGACCCCCTAATTAATCCCCAAAATCTTAGAACAAGAGAAACATTTTGAACGCTGTACCCCCTTAAAAACGTATTAAAAATTTTTCTTTGGGGGGTTTCACGTGGACAAATTTTCCGGGCCTTTTTTTCCCCTTTTTTGGGCCCCTAACCCAAAACCGTGGAGGGGGGGGGGGGGTTTTTTTCTCCCAAGCGGGGGAAAAAACCCACTCCCTCCAAATTGGGGGCCTTTCCGTCCGGGAAACCCAGAAGATTGGCATTTCAATTTTTTGGGGCCTTCCGCCGGGAAAAAAAAAAAAAAACCCGGGTCAAAAAGTCAAAAGGGGACTAGGGTTTTCAAGGAAATTGTGCTTATTTTTTCCTTTTTAGGCGTTGAAAAAAGAAACTAAAAAGGGGAAAAAAACCCGATCAACCCTTGTGTGAAACACGCAGTTTACAGAAGGGAACAGTGTAACCCATCACGCCCCGCTTATTAGTGGGGTTTCCAAAATTCCCGCCGCTCTAATTGGTTATCTTAAATGCTTTTGGAAGTTTTCTTTTAATTTCCCCATTAAAAAAACCATGTGTGACTTTTTATCAATTAAAAACACGCTTCATTCCTGCGAATCACCCCAAACTTCGACTTCGTTCAGAATCTAAGTTTTCCTGAAATTCTAAACGAATTCCACTTCGTTAGAATCGATTCGCCCATTTCTAATTATAATCTAAAAGCTACCTATCCTAGTGCTGGAGAAGAAAAAAAAAAAAAAAACCTCTGAGCAGTCCAACATATTAAAAGCTCAACACTGAAAATATCAATTAAGGTTTTTCTAAGGATTTATCTAGTCTGCTCTAGTTCCATATCAAACATTTTTAAAAAGGTTGTTGTTCTAGAGAAGAATGAGAATACTAATACATAGGAAGAAAAATAACCAGATTTCAAAAAGGGTTTGGATGCATTTCTGGAGCGTAATAATATAACAAGTTACAGGGGACTAGGATTCAGGAGAGGGGTCATTGATCCAGGGATTTTTCTGATTGCCAGATTGGAGTCAGGAAGGAATTTTTCCCTAAAAATGAGGACAATTGGCTTCTACCTCATTGGGGGTTTTTGCCTTCCTCTGGATCAACACCTTAGCACAACAGGCTGAACTAGATGGACGACTTGTCTTTTTTTAGCCTTACAAACTATGAAACTATGAAACCTTCGTGTGATAAAACAGTTCATGTTTTGTACTGGAAACGAACCAAAGTGTCCAATACACATCAAGCTTTGTACATCTTGCGTTGTCGTATTAGTGCTCTGCCCATTTATTTCTTGGCAGACATCTACAGTTTGGTATAATCTTTTAAATAAGCAGAATGTTTAACTCTGTTAAGTTTGAGCAACAAAGCCTATTAAAAGAAACAGACACGATCAGGGAGTGTTTAAAGGATCAATTCATATCTGCACTGTGGCTGCCAAAAGCACCACTGTAATGGAACAGACACCAATGGACAGCTAATGGACAGCTAATGGACATCATTGACATAACGGGGTTGGTCAACCTCCACCATCACATTAACATGCATCACAATTGCTCCAGTTAAAAACAGAAAGCACACACACATACTAATGAAGGCCTTATCACAGATTGCAACACGGATGTGAACGGACTCTAATTTGGGTTTAGTGGAATTGTCACAACGCTTGCGTCTGTCAACTGACAATTCTACTACTCTATGACCTTTAGTATTCTGTGTAACTCAAGCAAAGATGGACCGTGCTTTCTCAATTTCTTTATTGTGACTACAGCAAAGAAACAGTCGCTTTTTAGTTCAGCGAACAGGAAAAAAAAAAAATGTAAAAAAGGGTTAAGGCAGCTCAATAATTGCTGGCTGTTTAAACATATAAACTGGCTGAACAGCACAACGATTTGCCTTCTGTGAAGACTTATGCTGACAGTTTCAGCAGAATGAAAGCATATTAAGGTTTGAGCCTCTGACAGATGCAGGGCTGGGAGCTTAGCAGAGTGGTCTGAAAACCTCAACATCTTCTACACCGCATGACAAAACTTCACCAGATACAGCAATGCATTTTAGGATATAGATGACTGCTCTGCTAAAACATTTCAAAATAAAACACAATTAAAGAGGCTTTCCATGCTTCAAGGTTGATGGCCTATTGCTAGCATAGGCCTCAATATGTAATTGGCGGTGGTTGACTTCTGGCTCTCCTAGTAATCAGCACAAGTTGCTGTACTTGGGTAAACAAGAATAGGAAAACAGAGCTAGGAATTCTGTATCCCAGAAACAGACCATTGTAGATTGGCTGCACTAAAACATGGATATACTGTCCATCTGTTTTACTACTTTCAGGTAGACCCTATTAATTTGGACAGGTCGTTATTCCATAGATTCACCTCCTGATCTGGGGATAACACAACCAAAACTACACCTGCTGTAGTTAAAAAGGGGAGCAGGCAATGGACCACATACATACATCATTGATCTGTTTTATTGGACATGTATTAAGAGGTGGATTTCTCGGGAGTCCTCAATTTTCCCTTTGTTTTCCAATTTGCAAGAGAATCTGCAAAATACACACAGAGTTTGCATTTTAATTAGAGGGCCGAGGATTGCAATTGGATTTGAACATAATATCCAAATTCCGCGAATTGAACAGACTCTAGTTCAGATACACTCACTCTTTCATAAATCTTTCTTTTCTGGATCCATGAAGGAAAGTTATTAACCTGCTGTCTAGATGGTGACCACCTATGCACCACCTTTCTGATTTATGTGGATAATGTAGTAGCAGCGAGAGACCGCTTTTTGGAAAAATGCTGCACTTTTTATTCAGTTTTTTTTAGTCAAACACCCAGACATGGATTCAAAAGGGAATACCTCTTTCATGCCAAATTCACACTTTTTTTTTTAACACAAAAAAAGCTAGTGGCGGTGTTAACTCCTTAACGACCGCCCATCGTCTTTTGACGTCGGCTGGTGCGGGTCGTTAATCTGCAGCGTTGTCTTTTGGCGTCGCTGCAGACATCAGAGTGTGCGGCGCCCGGGGCCGCAGCTGCGCTGAGATCGGGGCTGTGCTACACAGCATCTCCTGCGAGCACTGGGGAGCGGGGGAAACCTCCGCAACCCGGTGCTTTAACCCTTTGATTTTGGCGAATCGTCACCGCAGCGCAATCAAAGGGTTTCCCTGCTCTGTCATGTGATCGGAACACCCGGTGACCTACAGAACCCAGGGAACGGCTGCACAGTCAGCCCTGGGGACCAGTGACCAGGACAGGCTGTGTGCTGTCCTGATCACTGCCTATGTCAAACTGACACAGATTATAATATATTAGAAATTGTTTTAAAAAAAAAAAGTAAAAAACAGTTCTCCCTTCATGGATTTTAAAAAAACAAGGTAAAAAACATAAAAAAAGTGTAAAAAAAAAAAATGAAAAAAAATAAATAAAAATTTTATAAAAAATTGTGCATACATTGCACATAAAAAACCCTCCACATATTAGGTATCCACACGACCATAATAACCTGTAGAATTAATCTAATAAGTTAAGTGTGAAATGTTAATGGTGTAAAGGAAAAAAATTTTTTTTAAAAATAACAAAATTCTGCAATGGTTTATAAGTGAAATTAAACTATTCCCCCATAAAGTACAACTCGTCTCGAATAAAACGAGGCCTCATACAACTGCGTCATTGAAAAATAAAAAAAGTTACAACTGTTGAAACTCAAGGAGGCAAAAACTAAACTCATTAACTATTTTTCAGGTGTTCGGGTTAAGGGGTTAAACACAAAAAAATAAAAAACAAATGCCATTGCAGTTTCACACACACTGGGCCTCATTTAATAAAGCCAACTGTAAAATGGCCTTTGCCACCTATAGAAACCAGTCAGAGCTTAGCTTTGATTTTTTAAATGGTTCTGGAAATAGAAAAAAAAAGAAAAAAAAAGAAAAAAAAAAAAAAAGAAGGGCCTATGGGCAACAGACCATTTTACTGAGGCCCAATATGTGTGAAACTAGCCTTTTAATATTGTGGCACCTATTCCATATTTGAAGGGAATGTTCAGAGGTGCAGTCTCTGTATGTATACCGTATCTCATAAAAGGGAGTACACTCCTCACATTTTGGTAAATATTGTATTAAAGGGGATGTAACGCTTCATCAGTTCAGCTGTGTTCTTGAAGTTTGATTCTCTCAATTCCTGAAATCCAGGGGCGTTTCTTCCCCTCCCAGTTGGGCGTTTCTTAACTGAAGGGGGATGACATCATCCCCCCCTTCACTGTTTATGCTTGCTCCCGAGTCAGTGTGCACTAGGAGACACTTTTTTACCCAACTTACCCATCACTGCACTTCAGTCTCCTTTCAGCCTGAGATAGTATTGTACAGCGGCTGGCAGCTGTTCACTACAGTCAACAGCAGAGATGGAGCTGCCTGTCAACACGATGCCATGATGATCGCGCCCGTGGCATCTGGCTGACTAAAGAACAGTCCCCCCTCTGATAAACCCCCCACAATGTAATTGCATGTGGGTGATTGGATGCCATGCAGGCTTCTGTAACTGCCATGTATGTACATCTATTACACCCCTTTTGCTGTTTTAAAAGTGAAAAGGTTATACATAATAGTTATCGTCATGTTCGCAAAAGTCCAAGCTATTAAAATAGAACATCCTTTATCCTGTAGAACATAGAAGGAAAAGAATTCCAAATGCCAAAAGTTGTGTTTTTTTGGTCATTTTACATCCCCAACAAATTGGAATAAAACGTGATCAGAAGTCACTTGTATCCCAAAATGGTACTAAAAAACATTCAGCCCACATTTTTTTTCTTCTAATTTAGGTTTGAAAAATACTATACACCATTATACAAGCTGTACACTGACTACTGTATATTGAATCAAAGTGTTGTATCTAAAGTGTTGTCTCATGAAAAATGGGATTTTTGTACTTACCGTAAAATCCTTTTCTCGTCCAATTCTTTGGGGGACACAGCACCTTGGGTATAGGCCCTTGCCTTCGGTGGAAAACACTAGGCGAATCAATCGTCTTAGACCCGCCCCGATGGCCTATATCCTTCCTGCTGACGCCAGGCTGATCAGTTGGTACAAAAGCTGTGGCCGAGAGGAGAAACAAAAGAGAACCTTAATTCCCTGGCGAAAAAAATCAAGGGCGGGACCTGTGTCCCCCAATAAATTGGACGAGAAAAGGATTTTACGGTAAGTACAAAAATCGCATTATCTCGACAATAATTCATTGGGGGACACGGCACCATGGGATGTCCAAAAGCAGTCCCAGAGGGTGGGCAACTAGCAAACTTCATCAGCAGTGACAAGCATCAGCCCACTGCTACTTGAAGTACCTTACGGCCGAGAGCTGCAGCAGCCGAGGCCAAGGCATGAGTTGGGTAGAGCTTAGACGGAGTATGGGCCGAAGCCCAGGTGACAGCTTTGCAAATCTGCAAAAGCTGAGGCTTGAAGCCAAACCAACCAGGCGGCCCCAACTGCTCGTGAGTAGTGATGAGCAATTACGTTGACTATTGTCATCGGGTCGATAGTCGATATCGGCAATTATCAAGATGATTTCCGATAGTCAATAATAGATTATCGCCGATGACCATTAAAGTCTATGGGAGAGGAACAACACCTTCATTATTACACCCAAACAGGGCTGGAGAAGCTGGAATTAACATCCACAACAGTCAAATGGATACATGCTACATCTTAGGCAACACACTTAGGTTATAAAAGCCACAGAAAAAAAAGTCACACACCATTCACTATCCCTGTCTTGTACCACAGCATGACCCTTAAACCTGCATCACCCACAAATTAAAAAGTGACAGAAGGCAGTATGATTTGAACCATCATTTTACTTGAACTGGACATTGAATATCCCTGTCCTGGAACGCAGCATGAGCCCCAAACCTGCATGACCCCCAGATTTAAAAAGTGCCGGAAAAAGGAGTCTTTGAACCACCATTTTAGTTGAACTGGACATTGACTATATCTGTCCTGTACCGCAGAATGACCATTAAACCTGTCTGACCCACAGATTAAAAAGTGCCGGAAAAAGGAGTCTTTCAACCACCATTTTAGTTTCACTGGACATTGACTATACCTGTCCTGGGCCACAGCATGACCCCTAAACCTGTTTGATCCACAGATCACAAAGTGGCACTATGCTATTTTGTACAGTGACTCTCATTTAGTTTATTTTGTGGTAACTGACATTTGTTTACAGAATTTATTTTGGGGAAGTTTTATTTATAGTTTTACATTATTATCATTTTGCTTTTTTTTCAAGTGTGATAACATACAACATACACCCCTCCCTGCAGTTTTTAAAGGTATTTTTTACACGTGTAGATGTGTTAATTCGTCCGCACACCCCATAAGTAATAAAAATGTCCTAATCATCCCCAAAACACTTCTTAGTTGAGAAGACATTTGCCCTCCTGGCTTCTGAGAGTGATTCAGCCAATCAATTCAATGGTTTCATTTTTCCTCCAAATCCTCCTTCAGTGATTAGGCACAGACTCCCCTGGAGATCAAATGATGCGACCCCATAGTGACTCCAGCCCCAGAAAATTTTAAGCCTCAAAATGTGCAATTTGTGTCCAGCCCTGGAGCCCTTTTTGACACTACTTAACCCTCACAGAAATCACCTTTTTCTAAATCAGATTTTTTAGAGAAATTTGAAGCTCTCCTGATTGCCCCTAACGGTGAGAGCCAGTGCTGCCGTCAGCCATCTGTTAACACGCAGGTTCAGCTGCCAGGGCCGGAGTTACAGTGGGTGCAGTGAGAGCCCAGGCTGGCGTCCGTCATCTATTAACACGCAGGTTCAGCTGCCAGGGCCGGAGTTAGAGTGGGTGTGGTGAGAGCCCAGGCTGGCGTCCGTCATCTATTAACACAGTAAAAATGCCCTTATGACGCAGCAACGAAAACAATCGTGCTGAAGCAGAGTGCGGAAGCGGAAGTATGAGGTAAGACCTCCAGCCTTCCTCAGTACACAGTCAAGACCTGGGTAGCGCATGCCCCTCCGTATGAGTGCGGACCAATTGAGCGTCACTTGTACATGCTTGTGGTTGACGTTCCTGTTCCACCCAGGTGCCCTTTTTCTTGGCATCCTTTTTCTCGTTTTACTCAACGTGCTGGAGGAAATGGTCTCTGTTCTTTGTTCTCTGTCCGTGCTCCATACTCCATGTCCGCTGAATAACCTACATCTGGTCAAGTCTTTCTGTACCTCCCTTGTACAATTCAAAGGAATATTTGTACCATCTATTTTGTACATGCAAGTTTTTTAGTAGTTTAATTCTAGAAAACACATTTTTAAAATAGGATGGAATCCCACCACGTCTGTTTCTCTTTTTTTTTTTTTTTATTGTATTAAATGGGTTGTCTCAATACAGGGATTGCTAGCTATGTTAAAGATCTTGCAAAAACAAGTCATTTTGCAATATGTGTCCATTAACAGTGTCCTACCTATTCCTGTTTCTGACAGCACCATCACCCTTGAGCCACTCTTGACAATTGTGAAGAACAAATGTCTGTTAGAAACATTTTTTTTTATAATAGGACCTGTAGTATAGCTGCATTTCAAATCAACATGACCTCAAAAAATTATAAAAATGACTTCTCTGCCACTGTTAAAAATTGTGAGGGAGAAATGCCACTTAAAAGCCACATTTCTGTTCAAAAGGACCATAATTATAGCTGTATCGCACAGCAACATAAAACCATTGACAATGCGAAAAATTCTAAAGATGGAGTAAATGGAATACGGTTCTGTCATGAAACCTTGCTGTCTTTTACAGCCTCCTCACAGCAAAACCAGCAAAATGAACTGTTGGGAACGGAGAATAAAAATTGCAGTAAGAAATGATCATTTTAAAAAAAAAATTTTTCAGGAGGACCATTTCTGTTTGAAGAGGAATGTGAAGTAGACCGGCAGCTAAATCGGTGACCTCGGCAATTGGGGCCACAACATCATCAGAGATCCATGCCTGATTAATCTTGATGAATGTCAAACGATCCACATTATCTGTGGAAAGCCGGATGCGTTTGTCTGTAATGACTCCTCCAGCTGTGCTGAAGGTCCGCTCAGATAGGACGCTGGCTGCTGGGCAGGACAACACCTCTATGGCGTGGCGAGCAAGCGCGGGCCATTCATCCATTTTGGATACCCAGAAGTCTATTGGGTCCGGAACACATACAAAAACATCGGTGTTGAGACGCAGATAGTCGTGCACCATGATCTTAAGCTGGTCTCTGGGTGTTGTATGTGTGCCCTGCATTGCGTGCGTTGGTGAGGTGGTAAATCAAGATTGCCAGAGGTCACCCATTAGGCTTCTGCCACCTTGCCTGCTGCTGCTGCCGCTACGGCTACTTGGCCCTCTACTGCTGTCACGTCGCTGACGTCGTTCCACCGTGACATTTGAAGAACGTGAAGCAGACGCAACAGATGTCTCCATTTGATCTATCAGCAAGGTCTCCATATCCTGCATTTTACTCTCTACTTGGGTGGGTGGAAGGAAAGTGCTGATTTTTGTTTTGTACCGGGGATCCAGGAGGGTGGCCACCCAGTAACTGTTGTTCATTTTGATGGCCTTAATGCGAGGATCATGTTGGAGGAAATGGAGCATCCAAGCACTCATGTGAGAGATGGAGCCTTGATTTCCCAAGCCTCTGGGTCGAGGGGCACTAGCAAACTGATCTTCCTCATCTTCCTCCTCCGCCTCAAATTCGCGCCAACCTCTTTCCAAGGCAGGGACGTTGGTAAAGTCGGTGTCTAGGAATACCTCCTCCTCCTCCTCCGCTTCCTCCGGCACAGCTTCAACACAGACCTGACTTGCCTCAGATGATGCACCCCGAGAGCTGAGGCGCCGCCTTGCACTAGCCCTGGACCCCGAACCACTGCCTAATGAAGATCGATAAAATTGTGAAACTGTCGGGCCTTGTGGATTCGACGGAGAGAAAGGCTCCGTGTCCGCATCTGTGTCCGTCTCCTCCTCAGTCGCTGGTGGGACCTGATGTTTCAGAGTGTCCAACGATCGTTCCAGAACTAAGATCACCACAATGCTCATGCTGACAAGGGCATTGTCCGCACTGATTATTTTGGTGGCTTCTTCAAAACTGGCAAGGATGGTGCATAGCTCTTTCACCTGCCTCCACTCTCGGTGGCTCAACGCCCCGAGATCCGCACCGCTGCTTGTCAGGCCATGTGTCACTTCGTACTGCGTAATGGCATTGCGCTGCTGCCAGATGTGGAGGGTGGAATTCAAGCGTGTTGCCACGTCACAAATGAGACAGGGGGGCCGAGCTAACGCTGCAACGCAGCCAGGCGGACGAAGCAGGGTGCGAACGGCGGAAGTGCGAACTCAGACCTCGAGCCTTCCTCAGCAGGCAGTCCAGTCCTGGGTAGCGCTTTAGAAATTTCTGGACGACGAGGTTCATGACATCTGCCAAGCAAGGGATGTGCTCCCGCCTACCGATCTTAAGGGTGGCCAGCAGATTTCGCCCGTTATCGTACACCACCTTGCCTGGCACAAGGTTCTTGTCACCCAGCCAGCGCTCGGTCTCGTTGGGGAGAACCGTCCACAGCTCCTGACCTGTGTGTGGACGGTCTCCAAGACAGATTAATTTCAACACGGCCGGCCTGGTTTCTCTGGGCCCGTGATGCCACCAGAGGACCTTGGAGGAAAGAACCCTGCACCATCCCTGCGGTTTTGAAGAGCGTGCGCCGAGCCTGAGAGCCACCATCACCACCAGAGACATCCACCCAGCTCACCCAGTGAGCTGTCACAGAGCTATAGTGGCCTTGGCCGTGCTTACTAGTCCATGTGTCGGTGGTCAGATGGACTTTTCCGGACACAGATGCAGACACCGCGCTTTAAATTTTAGATGACACGTGGCTGGCCAGGTCAGGGACGGCTTTTCTGGCAAAGAAATGCCTGCTCGGCATCTGGTATTGGGGCAGCAAGGGCCATGACATGGCGAACCCATCTGTGTCCACCAGACGGAAAGGCAACATTTCCAAGGCCAAAAGTCTGGCAATGCCGACATTCAGGCTTTTGGCTTTGGGATGGTTTGGGTTAAAGTGTTTCTTCTGCTCCCAAACCTGGAAGACAGAAGGCTGGCTGCTAGTCTGGCCGCTGTATGGCGTGCAGGTCGTCAAACTGGCGGAAGGAGAATGGGTAGGATGGGTCTCTGGTGGTGCTGGTGGTACTCGGGCGACTGTGGAGGCTGAAGCGGAGGCTGATCCTTTATCATGACTCAGACATGGGCAGCTGAGGAACGCTTGGTGGTGGCGGAGGAGGAGGAGGCGGAGACAGAGGGTGTGACAGTGGTTGGAAGCCCAGTGTCGGTCTGGCCTTTTTTGGCCAAGTGTTGCCTCCATTTCAACTCATGCATTCGCTGCATGTGACTAGACATGTTGGTGGTGGTTAAACACCTAAGATTCTTCCCTCTACTTATGTGTTTACGGCAAAGGCGGCATATGACATCGTTGGGTAAATCAGAAGCTTGCTCAAAGAAGGCCCAGGCTTGAGAGGTCCTGGACCTTTTTGACGGCGATAAGAGAGGAGCGGGATTTCCGCCGACCGTGGCTGGCGGAATCATATCAGCGGACTTCTTCGACCGCCCTCTCCCTTTTTGAAGCGGGACCCATATTGACACTACCCCATCGTCTTCCTCCTCGTCCAGTGATGAAGCGCTCGCAAGCAAATTCTGCAGAAAAGACCACGATGGATCCGCAATGTGATCATCATCATCAACACAGGTGACTTCGTCTTCCTGACTTTCTGCATCCAGGAGCTGCGGGCTACAAGCAAGAGGCACTGCAAGGCTTTGCCGACCGCCCGGGATTTTTGCAGATTGACTGGCTTCCTTCTCCTCCTCTGATGGCATCAGTAACTGGGCGTCAGAGCAGACAAAATCATCCTCTTTGGCCTCTTGATCTTTTAACATGCCTTCTGACCCCAACCACATTTTGTCATCAAAGAGGTCTTCAGAAAATGGATTATCCACAGTGGTGGGTACACGAGTTGACATTTGGGCTGCCTTCGCTTCATGTTGGACGGATGCCGATGATGACATTTGTGGCCGGGACTGGGAGGTCGAGGAGGTAAGACTGCTGGATGCAGCTTGCATTAACCACTGAAGATCAGATTGGTGACGCTGTTCGTTACTGAGATTCACAGGGCCCTGTCCCAGCGATGACAGGCCCGACGGTCCTGCAACCGATGATCCGCTGGCATGCGTGTTATCGCCAGCACTGTAAGGAGCACCTTCTCTCGTACCTCTACCTCCTTGTCCTATCCCCCTCTTTGCTTGCTTACCACCTGCATTTCGCTCCATGTTCAGAAAGATAAAAATTTGAGAAGGTATGGAAGAGTTTTGAAAAGTCTCTTATTAAAAGACGGCAAATCACAGCTATTCTCAAATCCCTCAAATCAAAACAAAATTGCTGTATTCAAATTTAACTGCAAAGTGCCTCTATCAGCAAAGCTGGCCTGCGTCAAAGTGAAAAAACACCTATCTGAAATGTATACGAATAATAAAAGTGGAGTTTTGCACCTAACAAATACACCTGCGGTGACTACAAAATTGCTGTATTCAAATTTAACTGCAAAGTGCCTCTATCAACAAAGCTGGCCTGCGTCAAAGTGAAAAAACACCTATCTGAAATGTATACGAATAATAAAAGTGGAGTTTTGCACCTATCAAATACACCTGCAGTTACTAGAAAAGATCTGTATCCTAATATAAGTTCAGGCTGCCCAACATACAAGTAATATTTCAACAGAAAACTTAATAAAAAGCCATTGCAATGCAATGTCTAAACAAAGTCTGGGCTGCACAATATCCACTATCCTTTAAAGAGCTTTTCTGTGTTCGCCCGCAGCAGCCCTCCCCCCTCCCTCCGCCCCCCCCCCCCTCCCCCGCTTCATTCCATGACTTTACAGGGCTAGATGCTCCTTTAAAATTCTCAGCCCAAGTACCTAAAATCTGCAAATCTCTTATCTACCTAAGTTCTAATGTTCACAGCTAAAAGCATAGCTGTCTGTGTGAACAAATAGAACAATTTTTCTGAGCTGTTTGGACAGAGACCGAGCACACGTCCTACTCCTATGAGACGCTGACACACACTGAGGAATAACAGGAAGGGCTGTTCTATGTAAAACCAGGTCATGTGATTTTTCCAGCCAATCGCAACCATACACATCCCAGTCATGACGTCGCACACACAGCCCATCCCGCCCTATTCTCGACGCCGATTGGCTGGCCGCCAACATGCCCGGAAGCGCGGAACATGGCGCGATATTAATAGATTATGCGCAGATTTTAACCTAAACTATCGCGTAATCGAAAAAATCCGAACATAAAAACCGTGCCGATTTCAACTTTGTCGATAATAATCGCTCAACACTACTCGTGAGGAGCGAGCTGTGACCTGCATAACTATGGACCAGATCCGGCTGGCAACGGTGGCCAGAGAATGCCAAGCCCCTGAAAGGACCCTCAGGAATGACCAAGAGGACCGTGCGCACCTAAAGAATCCAAGACAGAGAGGTAGAACCGAACGTCCCTGACCATGCCTACCCAACGTAACAATTGTCCTCAAAGAGGAGGACGAGGGGCAAAAGAGAGCAGAACCATGTCTTCATCGATATGAAACGATGAAACCAAACTAGCTAAACATGACGGAACAAGACATAGAGTGTCCTTGTCCTTCAGCAGACCCCAGAACAGGGGCCTGCAGATAGAGCTGCCCGTCCAGACACTTGGTGGCTAGAAGTGATGGCCACCCAGAAGGCCACCTTCCATAAAAGTAAACACAGGGAGACTTTCTGTGGAGGCCCGAAAGGTGCAGACTGTTTGATTTTCCAAAGAAGTATTGCATCCCACGGTTCGATAGGCCTACGAACCAGAGGGACCAAACGCATGACCCCCTGCAATAAAAAACTTTAACCTGTGAGCGGAAGCCAGCTTGCGCTGCACAGACTCGGCGAACCGAACCCTGCCCTTTCAAGTGGGAGAGGGCGAGCCCGAGCTCCCGGCCTGACTGCAGAAAAAACGGCACCCTTGGAGTAGGACATACCAAAGGGTGAAAGTTTCTGGGCAACAGACCCGGGTGATCTAGGGTTGCAGTCGCAACAGCCCTGCTGTGAAACTGCAACCGCGGTACCGTGGGTTGGAGCAGAGGGCCCTGCGACAGAAGGCCTGGGCGTAAAGGAAACGGTCAAGAACCATTTGCCAATTGGGCCCGAGTTCCGCGTACCCCGACCTGCGGCCCTAATCCTAAGGTGGAGGGCACAGCTGGTATCCTCTTGGACTCGAGGCACTTGAGCTCTCGAGGAAGAAGGGCCCAGGGTTAAAAAAGACGGGACAGACCAACCTGCCCCAAGGCAGGACCAGCAAGTCCACTGCCAGCGCCAGGGGATTCCTGGCCCTGGCCATATAACTCGGGCGCTAGGGATTGAGGCGAGACGTCACCATGTCGACGTCTCGCGTACCTCACCTCCGGCAAGGAAGGCGAAGCACTTCCGACAGATGATTGGCCAAGTTGGTTTTCCACCCCTGGAAGGGGAGTTGTCGACCAGGGTGGTACCGCTGCTCTACTAGCGAAGAACCTTTGCAGTTAACTGAAAGAACTGCTCGGCCTCTGGATCCACCCTGAAGATTCAGACATGCCACAATCGTGGTATTGTTGGACCAAACTCGAACTGGGTGCCCCGGATGAGGGGGGGGAACCCCAAATTTCGAGCCCCCGTTTAAAAGGAAAAATTTTTTGGGGGTTTCCCAGCACAGTGATCCCAAACGGGCGCCCCCGAGTGACTAAGCCCCCCGGTCGCCCCGGGAGGGGGGCCCCCCAAACCCCGAACACTGGAAATCTTTTGGTAAAGAACCACATTGGGGGGACCGAAATTACCTCCCTTGATGAAAACCCGGGGGGCCCTGGCCACCAGCCCGGGTCAAATTACCCGGGGGTTTTTGGCGGCCCTGCGAGACCGGGGTCACTGAGGAAAATTGCCCCTGAAAGGGATGAGAAAGGGATTTGCGAAAAGGGACCATCCCTTTCGGACGGGGTCCTCAAGTTTCCCAAACCCTTAAGGGCAACACTGAAGAAAAAGGTTTGGGTTTCGATACAAAAATAGGGGCACGTTAAAGTCACAGTTTCCCAGGGGAAGGGGCCCCTCTGGAACCTGATTAAGAATAAATCATCCCTCGAAGTTCCATCCCTAATGATGGAATCAGAGGGGGTTTGCTGCAAATTTAAAACCACCCAGCCGAAGCGTGCTGAAACTTCGGGAAATTCCGACACTAAACCCGGCGGGCCCGCTTTTTTGAGGGGGGGACCAACCCCCTGCGTAAAGGGATCTCATTGGGGGTTTTGGCAAGAGCACATAAGGACCCCTTGGGGCAGCGCGAGCCGAACAGCAGAGCTCTGAGAAAGAAAAGGGGGTCGAGAGCCTATTTGAACACGCGGGAAAACCGCTGATAGAAACCGGGGACATAGGGACAAAAAAAAACCTGATGCCCCCTACCCAGCTAAATTTTTAAAAACTCTGCGCCCCCGGGAGGGGCTACCCCCGACCGGAGGACCCCCAGGGGCAACCAGGAAAAAAACCGGGCATACCGGTTGAGCATTTTTAAGGGAAACCGACTTTGGGCCCAAAAGTGAGGAACCCTAAAGGGATTTGAATAAGATCCCTAAAAGAACGCTCAGCCCTTCGGAGGCCGGCAAAATTCCCTCCTTGCCGGAGGAGAGTCCGGATTCCCAAAAAGGGAAACCACCCCGAGCCAGAGGCGCGGAGGCAGCTGCAACCGGCGGGGGGAAGCCAAAAAAAGTGAGTCCTGAAGTGGCCCCTCAGCAAAACCAGGAAACCGGGGGAAACCTGAACCTCCCAGTTTCCCCTGGAACGGAGGAAATGCCCCCCCCCCAAAAAAAAAGATTGTCGGTGGGGGCCGGCCCCCTCAACCAAGCCAAAGTTGGGCAAAAGGCCCCTTGTGCTTTCCTGCGAGACAGTCAAGTGAATGCCCGAAAACCGGCTGGCCCTGGGGGGGCCATACAAACGACCCTCTGTGGCCCCCCAAAAAAAACGTTTATTTGAAAGGCGGGGCGGAAGCGGAAAAACCAAATAACTCCTTGGCTGTTTGCAACCCCCCGCCAAAAATTCTTAGTTTAAAGGAACGGCAAACCCGGCCACTGCATTGGCCAACGCCCTACCCAAAAAACGGGTTGACAGCAGGAGAACTTACGGGACTGGGCAAAAACCCCCCGAGAACGGGGAAGCGGTTTAACAACCCCCTGGGGAAGCTTCCACCAAAAGCTGCTTGTTTGCCCTTCCCGGCCCCATTTCCATGCAAGTTTTAACGGGGGAGAAGAAAGCGCGGGTTCCCGGGCCCCCCCCCGGGCCCCCCCCCAAAGGGGGAAACTTAAAAACAACCCGTGAGACGCCTTTCGGGGCCTCATCAAGGACCCGCCGCGTCCAAGACAGGGTTTAGCCAAGCTCCCTTGACTGGGTGACGGGGGGGTCCCCAAGGGGACCCCCCGCCCACTAGGGACCCTGTTTCCATGGGGGGAAAAACCCGAAGAGATTTAAAAAGTCGTCGGGTAGGAAAAAAACGCCGCCCGGGTGTTTCCACTTCCGCAAACAGTTCCCAATTTTCCCGGGGCTGCGGGGAAAAACCAAAGCGTCCCCTGCCGCCCCAAGGGGGAGCCCTTTCCCCCTTGGGGGGTTGGGGACACCCCACCCCAATTTTCCAACCCCTTTGAAAGGGTTCCTCTGAACCCCGCTCCTAAAATTAAAGATTGGGGATTTTGGCCTGGGTTTGGCCCCATACCCAATAAACCCCTTTCGGGCCCAGACCCAAGACGGGGGATCTCCAAAGGGGGCCTATCAAAGGCCCCTGGGGGCTTTTAAACACCCTTCCCCCAATTTGCCCGGCAAAGGGGGCTTGGCCCCGCTGCGGGCCCGGGGCCATCATCTCTTTCTGGATCAAAAGTCAGATTCAAAAAAGCCCCCCCCTTTGAAGGAGCCGAAACCAGGCCTGGAGCTTCTATCCCCGGGCCATGGGGGAAGCTGGGGGTGAAAAAGAGGCAGAGAGAGTTCAAACACCCTTCGCGAATTTCCGTAGGGGTGGGGGGCGCCGGGGGGTAAAAAAAAAAAAACCCCTTTGGGAGAAACCCAAAAAAAAAGGGCCTGGGGAAAGCGGGGGGAAGCGAGGGGGGGCCCATTTGGTTTGCCCCCTTTTTTTTTCCCCCCCCCCCCCAAACCTGGGAACCCCCCCCCTGGGGTAAACCCTTCCCTTTGTCCCCCAAAGGGTTTGGCCCCCCCTTTGGCAAGGAAAACCCCCCCGGAAGGGACCCCTTTCCCCATTCCATTGGGCCCCCGGAGCCCCCCCCCCCACAGGGGGGGGCCGTTTGGGGTTTTTCCCCCGCCAGTGGGGACGGTAGCGGGAAGGCCCAAGGGCCCGGTAAAATGGGGCAGGGGGAAAGTTTCACTTGGGGGTTTGCTCACAAGGCTATCCTGGGGCCAGGGGCCTGGCGAAAAATTTTCCCCCACTGTTTTGGGGCACGGGGGGGGTTTTAAAACATTTAACCCTGAAAAGTGACAGGGCTGAAAAAAGGGGGGCAGGGATGGAGGGCCCCCAAAAGGGGCCAACTTCCCAAACCCAAATGCTTGTTTTTTCCTCACAGTCCCTAGAACCAGGAGGGCCGGCCAAAACCCCCAAAAAAAACCTTTATTTTTCCGCCCCCAACACATCCCGGGGCTGCGGGAAGGTCCCCCCCAAACCCAGGGGGGGGGCACGGACCCCTTTTGGGGCCCCCCCCGGGGGGGGGACCAGGGCCGGGAGGGGGCGCAGCCTGGGAACCCGGCCTAACCTCCAGAAGGGGGGGGCAAAATCGAACGCGCGGCCCCCCCAAACCCGGGGGGTCAAAAAGGCGCCGGGAAACCCCCGCGGGAGCTGAAGGGCGGTCCCTGCACCCCCTAAGGGCTCTTTTTCCAACCCCCCAAAACCCACCCCCCAGCCCCAAACAAAAAACGCGGAAACCGCGGGCGGCAACGCCGGGGAAACGAAATGGTTGTCCAAACGCTAGCGCGGGAAAACGGAAAACCTGTCCGCGTCTTTGGGGAGGGTAAAAGTATGGGGGGAAATAGACCCCCAGCGCGGGGGGGGAAAAACCCCTCTGGGGGCCAAAAACCCCTTTAAACCCGGGCACGCTGCCCCCAAACGGGCTAACCCGGGCCGCTGCCCAGTGCCGGCACTGGCCAAGGGGAGGGAACGTACTCCTCCCCTAGCAAAGGCCCCCCCAAAAACCCGGGGAAAAAGGGCCCCCCCCTTTGGGGCCCCCAAAGGAAAAAAAGGAAAATTTTTTGGGCCCACCCCAAAAACCCTTAAAAAGGGAAAAAACCCCCCACCACCCCCCCAAAAAATAAGGTCGGGTACTCACCAATCCGATTCTTCGGGGGGTTGCGGCATCACCCCTTTTTGGGACCCATGCACCCCAAAGGGGAGGGGTACCGGAAAACCCTAAAAGGCCCGGAGGCGGAAGGTGGGAAGGGGTTTTAGGGGGCCCGGGGGGGGAAAAACCACCCCGCAAAAAAACTAAAATGGGTTTTCCCGACCCCTCAGGGGGGACAGAGTCACGGTACGACTACGCGTTGACTGCCCCCCTGATAGGTGAGAGCCAGGGGCTCGATCACCTTCCAACGGGTGAGAGCCGAGTGCTCAATCACCCTCCCAGGTGAGAGCCGTGTGCTCAATCACCTTCCTCCAGGTGAAAAGGCCGGATGCTCAATCACCTTCCTGCAAAGGGAAAGAAAAATAACAAAAACTCTGCAGAGCAGCGTCTGCCTCCTACAGACACTAGGCTGAAAACTGATCAGCCTGGCGTCAGCAGGAGGGATATAGGGCGTCGGGGCGGGTCTAAGACGTTTGATCCGCCTAGTATCCGCCTCCGAAGGCAAGGGCCTATACCCATGGTGCTGTCCCCCAATGAATTATTGGCGAGAAAGATATAATCCAATATTTACAAAAATGTGAGGGGCGTACTCACTTTTGTGAGGTACTTTAATTCATCATATAGTAATCACATGTAAAGCCTATTACATACTGGATTCTGCACTTTTGGTTCTGGTTTTGGGTCCTCTGGTTTTGGCACCCAGCTAACAAACACATTCGGACAGCAACACAACAGCCCATTGCTGGAAACAATCAGACACCCTCCAATTGATGCCTTTCTTAAAAGCCTTAGACTGAAAATGAAAATGGAGGAGTCAACTTATTGAGCTCCACGGTTTCCCTTGCTTGTTCAGTGTAGGCAGCCCTAAATATTAATTATAAAATCTGAGAACTTTAGGAACTGGCTGCCATCCAATCTGACAAGCTTTCTTCTTACAGCCCCTCTATATTTCCCTCCTTTTGTTCTTCCATTTAAGAGTTTGTCAGATGTTTATTGTTGTATTTGTGTTTTGTATTAAATGTCACATTGGCTCGTTTTGTATGAGTCCGTCACATCTATTTTCCAAATGTCCTTCTGACACCATGCCATTTTGTTGAACTGTGCATTGGCCAAAATTTCCATTATGGTCCAAATTCTGGTTACTTATGCTTTTTTTTATCCTAATACTATTCTTTGTTTTGCACCCTTTTACTAGTCAAACTAACTACTAAACATGTTCTTAACAAAAGGATAAATCTTTTAGTCATAAAAAAAAGCCTGAACAAACAAAATACTTGTAAAAGTTAAAAACTGTACCTATTTTTGCTGAATTTAAGTTGATATAACCAGGAAAAAAGCTGTCAATTTTTAGGTGTGTCTTAGGTTAACATATCCTTAGTTCTACATTGTATACTTCATAAATCAGAGACTGTAAAAGCAGTAGTGGGTAAATTAAAGTTTCCAATGTTGTACAGGTGTTTAATGTACCCCATACACCCAGATACATTGAGGAACAACAGTTCCCTATGGCTTCTATGGATTTTTTTATTTTATTTTTTTTAAGTAATGGAGCATTCCTGTGTGAGTAGATACTGTAAAACATTAGGGAATTAAAATTTTTGCACTAGATATGATCATGTACATATTGGAAAGCTTAACTGAAATGAGAAAGAATGCGAAGAATGAAATTCTAAGATAACTATTTAGGATTTTTTAATGCAATAGCAATATGAAACATATGGCTATTTTGTATTCAATATACAAATCTGTATTTCAGTGCTCTAGAGTTTGGTTTTCAACTGTCATATTTCTTCTATGTAACGTTTTAAGAATGGTGGCACTGAATAATATAAAACAGTTAAAAATGCATACCAAGAGGCAGGGAGGATTGCTCTTTGAAGCGGTCTATGGCAACCTTTATTCTTTCACCACGTTGTCGTACAATCAGGGTTTTGATATAGTGTATTTGCTGAACTTCATTGAAAGGCATTGTATCGATTTGGTCCAGAATCTCTAGGATCTCTTCCAACTTTAGACCAGTCTTTGCATGTCTGGAAAAGTCTGAAAGACATAGCGATAACATTCTTAAAGAAATGTAAACCAAAGCAAATGTCTAGGATTAAACAAAGATCTGTAAAAAATTTAGTTTATCTACATTAAAAGCAATAAAAAAGAAAAACCATGTGACTTCACCCCAGGTGCTAAAGACATCAATTCAGAATCCATAATATCATTTTCAAATTATACTTAAGTTTTAAGTTAAAACGGTTTTAAAGAAACCCAAGAATGTAATACTCAATACATTTGTACAACTATAGGTTTGTTGTTGAGTACTGCAAGAACTGAGGCATTCTGTATGAGAGCGCAATGGGAATCCTCAGATTGAGATTTTAAGAGGGGTTTCTCACCAAGCTGTTTTATAGGACCAGCTCTTCACAGCCAGTTTCAGACTTTCACTTCCTGTTCAGGTTGGGAGTGGTTCTACAGCAGTAATTGACACATCAGATCTGCTATTCCTAGATAAGACTGTTATAGGAACATTGATGGCTGAGGGGTCTAAACAGAAAGGGCAGAAGGCAACAGAGCTCTAAAGGGTCTAAGTTTGTCTGAAACAAACAAGCTCCTGTACTGCTGATCAGATACAGTAGAGAGTGAGGTCACCATCCCATCCAAACCGCTACAAATTATGTTAAAAGGGGTTAAATGCTGGCACATATTGCATTATCACATATGCAATGTAGATCACATTTCAGTATCTATTTGGCCAATAGGAGCAATGACCCTTGGTTTTTGATTAGTGTTGCACTGGACAACACCTTTTAATATCAGCTGGTTAAATTATCAATTCAAGAGACACATTTTTTCACTATGTCTCACCCTAATTACCTTCATTGAAACTACACTATATTGCATCTCACACTTTAAAAACCAGAATGTTGTAACATGATGTAGATTTCCTTTTCAGCATATTTTTACCTATTAAAATCCTGAAGGAAGGGGAGCTATGATGCAAATCAAAATAACTATTTACCTCCTATTTTTTTGGTTCAGCAATGGGGATGGAATCGCTCTTCAAGAGACAACTGAAGATCTGTAAATCTTACAAGTTGGCAGATAGCTAGTGTGAAGCTAGGCTTCACTACAAATCTATACATTGTGTGGTGCATCTGAAAAACATATCTTCCCATGGTTGAATCAGGATCTCTTAAATTTTAAAGCAGTTTTCCCACCATGCAGTTTTACAGAGCCACAGGCAGAGCCACAGGCAGCTTTAGACACTCACTTCCTATTCAGACTGTGGGTGGGTCTACAGCAGTGATTGGCATATCAGCTCTGCTATTCCTAGATGAGCCTGTTAGAGTGACATGAGCGAGGGAGATTTACCAAATGGCCAGAGCTCTAGAAGGCTTGTTGTTTAGTTAGGCAAACTTTTGCTAAAGATAAGACTCAGCAGGGAGTGACTCAATATGATCATACTGACTGATGGCAGCTTGGATCAACAAAATAAGAGATAAAAGGAGAGTGGTAGTTGGTAACCTAGATAAACTTAAGTATTTTAAGAAGAGATAGAAATCTTTCCTAACCAAAGCAAAATCAAAACAAGCAATGTATTTTATAATAGTCTTCATTTACCTTTCCCTACATGTAAAAAGCTGATCATTGTGGTGAGAAAACCCTTTTAATTTTGCTGCCTCTACCTCACCTTTAGTGTTAGGGTATGTTCACATGGCGTATTGGGGTGCGTACTGTACGCGCTGCAATATGCCGGGTGTTTTGGAAGCACACGCTGATCAGCACGTACTTCCACATATGAGAGCTATGAATTACCGTAATTGCAGCACACATTTTGCGTGTATTAGAGCGCAAATATGTGGCGAAATGCACGCCGTAATTATGCCGTGTGAACATGCCCTTAGAGGCTAAGTGAATTATAATTAACAGTCCCAGTCATTAAAGCCAGTTTGGTTATACAAGCGGAGCTTTGATTCAAACAAATACTACCACTGGGCTACACCAGGTGTAGTTTCAATGGGACACAAAAAAAGTTATCATGGGTTTATTTGTTTGGCCCTTCACCTAAAAAAAAACCTGCTAACTGACTTAGCAAACAAACTAAATAGGCTAATAGTTAAAGGGGTTTTGCCCCGATCTCATTTCATACCTCCTGCTCTTCAGCTCTGTGTGCTCAGAAGGGGGCGTGTGTGATTTGTTTGAATTGCATATCATGTGACCCAGCAGGACGACATCACCAGGCCTTTCCTCTCTGTAGTCAAAGAAAGGTCTCTTTCTGTAAAGCATTGTGAGTAGCTGAGAGGTAAAGTTTTTGCCTCCAGGCACAAGGGTCCTAGGTTTAAATCCCTGCAGGAACCAAACCTGTGGTTTTTATTTCTCTTTATCAATGCACAAACCTGATTGAGGTTTCTTTATTTATTTGCACTGTTTGACCAAATTACTGAGCACAGAGGACAGGAGTAGAGTGACAGAACCTGGGGTTTGAACACTCAGTAGCTGCCTGAGAGAAGTGATGACTGAGCATGTCTGACCAGGACTGAGGTGCTCTCAGCCCTGGTTGTATCCCCTGGAGACAAGCTGTAAACAATGGATGACTAAAGCAGCAGCTAAATCAAAAAATGTTTATTTCATTCGCAAGCTTCCCACGTCAATTTTACTGAGTGGCAAAACCCCTTTAATCTCTATTAGGACACAAGTTGGTCCTTTAAAGAATTTAAAGTGGATTGCACATCATACTGCAAATTTGGAAACAAACTGCATAGTATGCTAGCTGGTAAAACAAGAAACCGAATGCCTTAAAAGGGGTTGTCCACTTTACTTTGTTTTTAGTTATTACTTATGCGACAAGCCGGGTGACTGGAACAGAGGGCCTTTAAGGTTGTCACGGGTGATGGTATGGCACGAGGGTATATGGTGGCCTTGATCCCAGGCACTGCCTGACTGCAAGAATGTTCCCTGCTACCCAACCCCACACAACACCCACAGCTGAGACAGTCACTGCAAACATAGGCTTGAGGGTAACAGTCGCTTTACTAGAAGCTGGAACCGTTGGTATAATAAAGAGTAATGCTGGTACAGTCTCTCGTGGGTAGGTCACGGTAAAATACAGCTTTGTTAAGGAGCAATTAGGAGTAATCAGAGTCTGGAGCTGTATGAGCACTTTAGTACTTGTAGAAGAGATGCAGGTATGCTTTGGAAGTAGTAGTTTTAGAATCTTGAGAAGTTGAGAGTAGTAAAGAGTTGTTATAGACCTGATCCAGAGGGGTGAGACCTTCAGCTGAACGAGGCACGGGTCAGAAAATACTGAACTTGAGACCTGAGAAATTGACGCTGTCAACACACACTGGTTTCAGGTGGAAGACGCATGGACCACTGACATGGAAGCCAGGACAAAATGAGTCGGAGTTGGGGAACCCACAACACTTCCAACTGGACAGTAGGCTCTTAAATAATATATATGGGTAGTCCTACTGGAAACTGAAGTAGACCCATGGAAATCCTTATTGCTTGCTGGATACAGGATTAATTTAGAAGTTGAAATACTAGGCCACAGCCAGGCTGTGCTCTCTCTGTGGAGCCTAGTGCTTCACTTCTTCCTTCTGGAACTTTGCAGCTCAGACTGTTATTCTGAGGCTGCAAAGAGCTCCCCTGATTGGATAAGTGGCTCAGCCATGTCAGCCAATCAGGTTACTAACTGATTTAACTCCTTGTTGCTCTAACCAGTGGGCAAAGTAAATGCAAGAAATACTGTAAGAGAAACACACAATAGCAATTACAATAGAACGAAATGAAGAAATGTCTGGGATTTAAATATATGAGCTCACAGTGAAACTAGGCGTAGAGAGGTGGAATAGTGAGTGAGTTGTAGTGGTTGTAAGATACTCACAAAACAGGCAGACGGGACAAGGCTCTGTTTCGGGCCACTACACTTACATATTAGGAATATCGTATTGTATGCCCGGGGAGACGACACACTCTATGAGAGCTATGAATTACCATATTTGCGGCGTGCATTTCGCCACCTATAAAGCGCAATACTTTTGCAATTACGCTGACAAATAAGCCATGTGAACATACCCTAACAGCAAAGCCAGCATGGTGACCCACTGCTGCCGGACCTAGCCCCCGGTTCTAAGTCACACCTGCTCACAGACATTGCATCTCAGCAACAATAGCCACTACAACCAATAAGAGTGGATTACAAATGCTCACTTTTCCATGGGCTCCCAGCAAGCAGACAAAGAAAACAGGTAGTGACCCCTATACATACTACTGAATAAAAACACATGGGCTAAAAAAGTAAGGAGGAGTGCTGGTTTCTTCCTCATGGAATCATCACCACTGCAGCCATTAAGCGTTACTCCCTTATGTTGCTGTTTGGAAGTTAACAGCCTCTTTTGTCTCCATTGAGAAGTAAACAGGAGACCGAGAAGCACTAGAATGGATGTTTTAGTTGGGCACCGGCAGCTAAGTATTTCTGTTTTTATAGGAACAGGACAAGTCTTTTAAAGAGGAGATTAAGAATTGTGATGAGCGATTACGTTGACTATCGTCATTGGGTTGATAGTCGGTATCGGCAATTATTAAGGCGATTTCCGATAGTCGATAATAGATTATCGCCGATGAACATTAAAGTCTATGGGAGAGGAACAACACCTTCATTCTTACACCCAAACAGGGCTGGAGAAGCTGGAATTTTAAAATCACAACAGTCAAATGGATACTGCTAATCTTAGGCAACGCACTTAGGTTATTAAAAGCCACAGAAAAAAACACACACCATTCACTATCCCGGTCTTGTACCACGCTGACCTTAAACCTGGGGACCCACAAATTAAAAAGTCCCAGAAGGCAGTATTTTTGAACCATCATTTTTTTGAACTGGAAATTGAATATCCCGTCCGGGACGCGAGCCCCTAAACTGAAAGACCCCCAGATTTAAAAGTGCGGAAAAAAAAGGAGTCTTTGAACCCCCTTTTAAATTGAATGGCCATTAATTTATACCTGTCCTGGGTAACCTACTTGTTAAATCTTCCGTCCTCCCGGGGTACAATTAAGGGGAAAAATCAGCTATTTTTTACATTCAAGTTTTTTTTAGTGTTTAATTCTGAAAACAATTTTTAAAATGGATGGAACCCCAACCAGTCTTTGTTTCTCTTTTTTTTTTTGTTTAAAAGGGGTTGTTCATCGGGAATTGCTAGCTATTTTAAAGATTTGAAAAAAAAAGTCTTTTTGCAATATGTGTCTTAACGTGTCCTCCCTATTCTGTTTTGAAAACCCATCCCCCTTGGCACTTTTGACATTTGTGAAGAACAAATGTCTGTTAGAACAAAATTTTTTGTTTTGGGACCTGTAGTATTGTGCATTTAAAGCGCATGCCCCAAAAAATTTTTATAAAAATGACTTTTACCCACTATAAAAATTGTGAGGGAGAAATCCCACTTGAAGCCACATTTTGTTCCAAAGGCTTGATTAAGCTGATTCACAGCAACATGGCCCAAAAACCATTGCAATGCGAAAAATTCAAAGAAAAAGTGAGAAAAATGGAATCGGTTTTGGTCATGAAACCTTGGGTCTTTTACAGTTTCACACCGAAAAACCAGCAAAATGTTTTTGGGAATGGAATAAAAAATTGCAGAAGTAATGATCTTTTTTAAAAAAAATTTTCAAGAAACTTTTTTTTGGGAAAAGGGGGAATGTAAAGTAGCCCGGAATAATCGGTGACTCGGCAATTGGGGCCACAACATAAAAGAGATCCATCCCTGATTATCTTGATGAAAGTCAAACGAGCCATTATCTGTGGAAAGCCGGTGGAGGTTTGTCTTTTAATGCTCTCCAGTGTGGAAGGTCCGCTAGATGGACGTGGCTGCGGAAGGAAACCCTCTTTTGGCATGGCGAGGGAAACTGGGCCATTCATCATTTTGGATACCCAGAAGTCAATTGGGTCGGAAACATCAAAAACATCGGTTTTTTTGAGCGCAGTGTCTTTACCCATGTTCTTAAGTGGTCTCTTTTTTTTGTTTGTGTGCCCGGGATTACATGCGTTGGTGAGGTGGTAAATAAAGCTCCCGAGGTCGCCCATTGGCTTTGCCACTTTTCCTGCTGCTGCCCCTGCGGCTGTTGGATCGACTGTGTACTGCTGACATTTTTCCCACCGGACATTTAAAGAAGGGAAGAGACGAAACAGATTCCCCAGTTGATCAATCAGAAAAGGTCTCCTTTTGCATTTTACTCTTTTTTGGGTGGGGGAAGGAAAGGGTTGATTTTTTTTTTGTCCCGGGGCTCCTGGCGGGTGGCCACCCAGTATCTTTTGTTCTTTTTGGGGCCCTTAATGCGAGGATCTTTTTGGGGAAATGGAGCCCCAAGCACTCTGTGGAGAGGGACCCTTGTTTCCCCAACCCTTGGGTGAGGGGCATAGCAAATGATTTTCCTCACGTCCCCCCCCGCTCAAATTCGCGCCAACCTTTTTCCAAGGGGGGGACATGGGGTTAAGTCTGTCCAGGAATCCCTCCTCCCCCCCGCTTCCCCCGGCACGCTTAATACAGCCCTGACTTGCCCCAGATGATGCACCTGAGAGCTGATGCGCCCCCTTGCACTAGCCCTGGACCCCGAACCCCCTGCCCCAACGAAGACAATAAAATTGTGAAAACTGTGGCCTTTTGGATTCGCGGGAGAAAGGCTCGTGTCGATCTGTGTCCGTCTCCCCTCCGTCGCTGGGGGACCCCTGTTTCAGAGTCCAACGTTTGTTTCCGAACTAAGACACCACAAAGCTCATGTGAAAGGGCTTTCCACACTGCCCTTTTGGTGGCTTCTTCAAAAAGGCAAGGGGTGCAGGCTCTTTCACCGCCCCCCACTTCGGGGCTCAACCCCCGAGGTCCGCCCGCTGTTTCAGGCCTGTGTCACTTGTATGCGTAATGGCCCGCGCTACGCCACAATCGCTGGAGTGTGTGGGTGGAAAATTCCAGCGTGTTTCATGTCAACAATGACGGGTTTGCTGACTTTTTGCAACATAGCCAGGCAGGACGAAGCAGGGTGCGAACGGCGGAAGTGCGAAAATCAGACCTCGGCTCCTCAGCGGGAGTGACCCCGGGGGGAACGCTTTAGAAATTTCTGGAGACAAGGTTTTGAATGTGCCAGGGAAGGGGGTGCTGCAGCCTACCCATCTTAAGGGCGGCCCGCAGATTTGGGTTCGAACCCCCTTGTGGGAAAGGTTCTGGTCACCCAAAACCAGCGCTCGGTCTCATTGCGGGGAGCTTCAGTCCTGACTGTGTGGGGTGTTCCAAGACAGTTAAATTTAACACAGCCTGGTTTCTTGGGGACGTGATGCCACCAGAGGACTTGGGGGAAAGAACCTGCACCATCCCCGCGGTTTTTTAAGAGCGTGCGCCGGCCCGAGAGCCACCCTCCCACCGGACATCCACCGTCACCCAGGGAGCTGTCACAGGATTAGCAGCCTTTGGGCCCCTTTTCTATCCTGTGCGGGGGGTCGTGGATTTTCCCGCCAGATGCAGGGCAAACCCCTTAAAATTTTAGATGAAAGTGGTGGGGAGGGCAGGGGCGGCTTTTCTGACAAAGAAAAGATTTTCGGCATTGGTTTGGGGCAGGGGAAAGGGAAAGACGTGGCGGGGAACCCATCTGTTCCCCCGAGGAAAAGGAAAACATTTCCAAGGGCAAAAGCCTGGCAATGGCGATATTCAGGCTTTTGGCTTTGGGATGGTTTGGGTTAAAGTGTTTCTTCTGCTCCCAAACCTGGAAGACAGAAGGCTGGCCGCTGTATGGCGTGCAGGTCATCAAACTGGTGGAAGGAGAAAGGGTAGGATGGGTCTTTGGTGGTTCTGGTGGTATTCGGGCGACGGTGGAGGCTGAAGCGGAGGCTGATCCCGGATCATGACTGAGAGACATGGGCAGCTGAGGAACACTTGGTGGTGGCGGAGGAGGCGGAGACAGAGGGTGTGACAGTGGTTGGAAGCCCGGCATCGGTGTGGCCTTTTTTGGCCAAGTGTTGCCTCCATTTCAACTCATGCATTCACTGCATGTGACTAGACATGTTGGTGGTGGTTAAACACCTAAGATTCTTGCCTCTACTGATGCGTTTACGGCAAAGGCGGCATATGACATCACTGGGTGAATCAGAGGCTTGGTCGAAAAAGGCACAGGCTTGAGAGGTCCTGGACCTTTTCGACGGCGATAAGCGAGGAGCAGTGTTTCTGCTGATCATGGCTGGCGGAATCATCTCAGCGGACTTCTGTGACTGCCCTCTCCCTTTTTGAGGCGGGACCCGTACTGACACTACCCCATCGTCTTCCTCCTCGTCCAGTGATGAAGCGCTCGCAAGCAAATTCTGCAGAAAAGACCACGATGGATCCGCAATGTCGTCATCATCAACACAGGTGACTTGGTCGTCCTGACTTTCCGCATCCAGGAGCTGCGGGCTACAAGCAAGAGGCACTGCAAGACGTTGCCGACCGCCCAGGATTTTTGCCGATTGACCGGCTTCCTTCTCCTCCTCTGATGGCATCAATAACTGGGCGTCAGAGCAGACTAAATCATCCTCTTTGGCCTCTTGATCTTTTAACATGCCTTCTGACCCCAACCGCATTTTGTCATCAAAGAGGTCTTCAGAAAATGGATTATCCACAGTGGTGGGTACACGAGTTGACAATTGGGCTGCCTTCGCTTCATGTTGGATGGATGCTGATGACGACATTTGTGGCCGTGACTGGGAGGACGAGGAGGTAAGACTGCTGTATGCAGGTTGCATTAACCACTGAAGGACAGATTGGCAAGGCTGTTCATTACTGAGATTCACAGGGCCCTGACCCAGCGATGACAGGCCTGACGGTCCTGCAACCGACAATCCGCTGGCATGCGTGTTGTCGCCAGCACTGTAAGGAGCACCTTCTCTCGTACCTCTACCACCATATCCTACACCCCTCTTTGCTCGCTTACCACCTGCATTTCACTCCATGTTCAGAAAGATAAAAATTTAAGAAAAGTATGGAAAAGTTTTTGACAGTCTTTTATTAAAAGACAGCAAATCACAGCTATTCTTAAAGCCCTCTAATTTCCTACAGCCAACTAGGATTAGAAACTGAAATGTTTCTAGCGAATACCTGTGAAATGCGGTCTGGTGGAAGCACCGTAAGACAAAATCAACAGTGTACTTCCTTCAGTCCCAGGGATTTACAACTGCTCAGTAGGACTAGGAATGGATAGTTTTCAACAAAATATCATACAAGTGTGCCAAACAGATTCAACGAGCGCGGATGAGAAATTGCGTTTTTTGCAGCAATGATAAACGAGAACAGTTGCTAGAAAATTTTTCTATCAGAATTGTCGTACAACGTGGCTATTTGAGAAAAAATAGGGGTGCACCATGTACAATACTGCTATTTAAAAGTTATACAGATAACAAACGGTGGTTTTTGCACCAATGAATTACACCCACAGTAACTACAAAATTTCTGTATTCATATTTAAGTACAAGGTGGCTCTATGAACAAAACTGGGCCGCACCAAAGTAAAAAAAAAACACCTATTTAAAATGTATACGGATAATAAAAGGTGTTTTTTGCACCTATGAAATACACCTGCAATTACTAGCAAATTTCTGTATGGTAATATCCGTACAAGATGGGTCTTTTAACAAAAATGGCCTGCGCCAAAGTAAACTAAACCTAATTAAATTGTGTACGTATAATAAAACGTGGTTTTTGCACCGATACATAAACCTGCGGTTACTAGAAAAGTTCTATATCCTATTGTGAGTACAAAGTGGGTCTTTGAACAAAGCTGGGCCAAAGTGAAAAACACGGAATTAAATTGTGTACTGTTAATAATAGGTGGTTTTCGCACCTATGAAATACACCTGTGGTGACTAGAAAAGTTCTGTATCCTATTGTAAGAACAAAGTGGGTCTTTGAACAAAACTGATTTGCGCCATAGTGAAAAAAAACCTAATTAAATTGTGTACAGATAATAAAAGGTGAGTTTTGCACCTATAAAATACACCTGCAGTTGCTAGAAAAGATCTGTATCCTAATATAAATACAGGCTGCACAAAATACAAGCTAATATTTCACCAAAAACTGGCCAAAAACTGTTAATAAAAATCCATTTCAATGCAGGGTCAAAGCAGAGTCTGGGCTGCACAATTATCCACTCTCCTTTCAAAAGCCTGCCTGCCAGCCTGTCTGTCTGTCTGTGTTCGCCCGCAGAGCCCCGTCCCCCCCCACACCCACCGTGGCTGTACAGCGCTAGATGCTCCTTTAAAATTCTCAGCCTAAGTAACTAAAAACTGAAAATCTCTAATCTACCTAAGTTCTAATGTTCACAGCTAAAAGCATAGTTGTCTGTGAACAAAGAACAGTTTCGCTGAGCTGTTTTGAGAGAGACCGAGCACACGTCCTGCTCTTATGATCCACAGACACACACTGATCATGAACAGGAAGGGCTGTTCTATGTAAAACGCGGTCATGTGATTTTTCCAGCTAATCACAACCATACACATGCCAGTCATACCCAGCTCACCCTGCTCTATTCTCTAAGCTGATTTGCTGGCCGCCAAAATGATAGGAAGCGCCGAAAATGGCACGATATTAATAGATTATGCGCAGTTTTTAACCTAAATTATCGCGTGATCGAAAAAATCCGAACATAAAAACCGTGCCGATTTCAATTTTGTCGATAATAATCGCTCAATACTAATTAAGAAACTAATGGAAAAACGTCAGGTCCAAAAGGCAACAAGGCCATTAACGACATGATGTACTTTTTAAAAAAAAGTTTGGGCTCTTATTAAAACATATATTGTCATGAGAATAATTTTAACTCCTTCATGACCCTGTACGTATGAGTACGTCCAAGGGTCCATAAGGGGCTTTGCAGGGGGATCGCTCCGCTTCCACCCCCCGCCCCGCAGCACAGCCGCCGGTTGTTAGCGGCTAATCGCCGCCGCGCTGTTTAACCCTTCAGATGCCGCCGTCGCGTCTGAATGAAGAGCGGTGCCGCGCACCTATCTTCAGGGTGATAGTCATCGCCGCAACATACCTGCAGCGATCCGATGCTCTGACATGGCAGCGGGGAGCCCTGTGAATGCTCCCATCACTGCCATGTCCTGGCTTGCCCCACTTCCGGACGGAGACATGAAGTGGGGAAACCGCCATCTTGGTACAGTCTAATGCATTGTCTATGCGATGCAATAGACTGTATTAACTATCGCGCCACCTAGTGGTCAAGCACCCTAGGTGGACTCAATGTTACGGTAAAAAAAATAAATAAATAAAGTATTAAAAGTTCAAATCACCCCCCTTTCCCCATTTTACAACTAAAAACAATAAAATAATAAAAAAGTTACACATATTTGGTATTGCCATGTCCGAAAAAGTCAGATCTATAAAAATATAACATAGTTTATCCCATACGCTGAACACTGTAGAAGAAAAAAATTCCAAACGCCAAAATTGCGGTTTTTGGTCATTTTACGTCACTTAAAAAATGGAATAAAAGTGATCAAAAAAGTTGCATGTATTCCACACTGCTAGCGATAAAAAGTACAGTTCAGCCCGCAAAAAATGCACCCTCACTGACGTCCATAGGTGCTAGTACAAAATGGCGCCGTGGTGCAAATTTCAAAAATAGAAAAAGTTTGGAATTTTTTTACGGTACCAAAACAGAACGGAAACCTTACATGTTTGGTATTGCCGGATGTGTATCAACCTACAGATAACACATTATATTTACCAAAGATTGAACGCCATAAACGCAAAACATCCGCAAATATGGCGAAAATACGTTTTTTTTTCACAATTTGTCCCACAATTTTTAAGCGGTTTCCCAGTATATTCTATAGTACAGTGAATAACACCATTAGAAAGTACATCTTGTGCTGCAAAATAAAAGCCTTCATATGTCTATCTAGGTGGAAAAATAAAGTTATGACTCTGGGAAGGCAAGGAGGGAAAAACAAACGTGAAAACAAAAAAAAACGCCGGGTCCTTAAGGGGTTAATAGCATACATCAATGGCCTCAAGATTTTTAGTTCTCTAATAGCTCAAAAGTAGAACTTCAAGACCGTATCAGGATACATTTTTCACAGAGCTAATCCTTAAAAAAAACAATTTATGTTGAACCGGAAGAATAAGTGACTTGTTCACAAAATGCGTAGTTTCGTTTGTACAAAATAAAATATATCCCTTACTTTATACGAGGGTCAGCACTGTAATTCCAAAACATGCAAGTCTGGATATTTTAGCCATATCGGACCCGAGGTTAATAATTACAACCTCTGTTGCAATATTTTGTTTATATCGTTCCACGTGGATCATGGAAACATGCGTGTGGAGTGAGCCGCGACCGTTTTAATATTCCGGTGATCTGGAAGGACCTGTGGTGAGTTGTGCCGGCCACATGCACAACTCAGTAAGGTGAGCACATATCTAGTGTGAATTTGTACCTAAAGAAACATAAAATCACACTGGCCAATGAAGCGCTTGTCGTAGTTTTCCTTCTTTTTGTTTTACATAAGAAAAGAACAAGTAGGATTCAGTGAGGCTTCAAATAACATTAGATCTACTCTTGACTTGATCCACAACAAAGAGAAACTATCCAGGCACTAGATATAGGAGAAAACCTAAGGCATCAAAACCTAAGTCTACACAGCATAGAACAAAAAAAAAAAAAAGTTGTCGAAAACCAAAACATAAAAACTGCTTTGAACCTGAGTATTGTCAGTTTTTTGTCCAAAGCAGGTGGATTTCCGACAAGTTTTTTGGGTGGTTTTTAGTTTTTTGGTCTGTCTTTTTGGATATTTTTGTAATGTATTCAAAATTTATATACCTTGTTTAAACAACTGGGCAGTTTTTCAGCAGAACTGTCGACAAACAACTGAAAAAAAATCGTCCAACAGTTTACATAGACTTCAATAGTAAATTTTCCTCTGCACACCATCGGATTTTACAACATGTTCATAAGACCGCCAGCACCCAAAAGAGAGTAGAAAAAAAAAAATGACCTGTATAGACTACAGGTCATTTTTTGTATTAAAGTCTATGTGGATGTTTTTCCGTCGGATTTTCAGTGGTTTCAAAATACTAAAACCACCGAAAATCCAACGGGAAACCTCTGCTGTGTAGACATAGCTTTATTATGATCGCTACTCTTTATGGTTTTAATAAAGCTTGGTGTCTCCTTTCTTGCTTCTACTCTCAAACATTTATACAAGTCACAAACAATTTGCGACGGCAAGGGAACTGTGTACAGGAGTAGCCCTAAGATCTCAAAGTAGTTAAGGATATTCAAAAGAAAAGGAGGATATTTAAAATGCTAGTCTAATTATAGATAGCCTTGTCTGGACTATTTTTCAACTTGCAATTTCTCTCCCTAATTCAATACATTCACTTTATAACTTCTAGGCCATCTAAGGATAAAAAGAGGACGGCAAATAAATTGTAGGTAAACGGTCTTAAATCCTCCCTCAGCAGAAAAAAAACCAAATCCTTTTTTGTTTTTTTTTTTCATTTTTAAAAACTGACCCATTACTCTAAATATTTGGGTACTGACCTTATCAAATTTATATCTACACTATACATGTGGAACTGTACACCTTTATTAGACCAACAAAAAGCTGGCTTACAACTATGAGTGATACCTTCATCATCTTGGCATGAGCATATACAGTAGAAGCAATGAAGATGGCTTCACTACCAAGGTTTTTAAACCAGTTCAGGTCCCTGTCCATAGTTATCCAGACTAAGGCATTCTCCACTTCCAAATTTCTGAGCAAAAAGGGTCCTTAAATTTCTCAAACACATCATAATAAAATTACTGTGTGTGTATATATATATATATATATATATATATAATATATATATATATATATATAAATATATATATATATTTATATATATGTATATATATATCTATATATAGTAAAAAGTTAGGTAGCCTCTCACCATCTTATTGTTCTTACTACATTATGAAATAGCCCAAACTTCGTAATAGTCAACATCTATTAGTTCCCCTAGATGGGTAGGCCTGAAGTCCATGTTCATTATTGCATATGTAGTGGACAAACAATGGGTATATCAACCTTAGGGTATGTTCACATGGCGTAATTTTGGCGCGCATTTTGCCACGTATTTGCACTTAATACGAGGCGAGATGCGCGCCGCAATAATGGTAATCCAAAACTCTCAGAACTATGGATTACGCCTCGTCCCCCCGCGCGTACAATATGATCGTATTGTATGCACGGGGAGATAAGTGACATCTCAATTATTGCATGTCAAGTAATGTATGTCAATGGAGTCGGGTGGCTGCCGCCACCCCTCCCTGTGCTCTAGGATGACGCGCTGATCAGCGCGACTCCCAAAACACCTGGCATATTGCGGCGCATACTGTACACGCCGCAATTACACCGTGTGAACATACCCTTCACTCTACTTACCTTCACAGTAGGTTGCCTTCATGAATGCCTGCGGGGCAAAACATCTAACAGGATTATATAACCCTTGAAAATTCTCTTTAATAAACCGAAACCAGACCACAGGTTATGGTGCCCTAGCTGAGGACAGCGCAAGCTAGCGACAGACAGGCTGTCTTTTAGTCAGCTGCGGGTGGGTGGTTATAGCCGCAGGTTAGCGGGGCCAACGCCCACTCATGAACAAAATAAACTTCTCTGGCAAAGCAAAAACTGCCAGATTTGAGCATTAAATGTTCTGAAACTACTGTACATTACAAAATAAGGGACAGACTGCTTGTTTGTCATAAGTTTGTGCTATCCTCAGCAAGGGCAGCATAACCTAAGTGACAGCTTCCCCCCAAGTTTATCATTATCTTTTAATCCTTTCCTAAAAATGCTAAAACATTTCTACCCAATATCTAAAAGATTTATTAACTGTGGAGTTCTATAAAACTTTTATACTCCACATGGAATGCTATGCCACCCCACACTAAATTAAGTGACAGAACAATAAGGGGCAAACCTAGGTACCATGGGAAACAGTGCCTCTACCCCTATCCTGAGGCAGGGAAACTGCATGCTTAAAACCACTCGTCACCTCCCCACAGTCCAAAGCATAGCCTTGCAATAATCAAGTGACATAGCTGTTCTTTTATGGACAGTAACCATATGGGGAGACAGTTAGGCCTACTATTACTTCATGCCCAGGTCTCTTCTATGTAACAATGCAGTGCGGTGAACTCGTTAGGGCTCAGAGTGCAGACGCGGCCTCTTCTGATCGGATCAGTCTACAGTTGACATAGTAAGTCTGGTTATTGATCCAATCTCTGGTATCGCATCCCAAAATCCCACAAGTGCTGCAGCTTGTCTGCTCGCACTCTCAATGGTTATCTTGGTCTGGAAAGCTCCTATGAGAACTGTCAATATGTAGAGAGCTTCTCAATCATATGTTCTATGCCTTAGAAATATATATAAAAGGTGCAATACAGACATGGTTATGTAGAGAGCAACATGACTGGAGCTTTCTAATCTATATGTTTCATAGAGGCCAGTGACAGAGGTCACACAGTGGAATTCATCACCCATAAGCTATTTTGACATCCATGAGGGAACTAGATGCCATGGGATAAAAGTGTTGTTTAAAACATCGTTCATTTCTTTTTTTACTATAACGATTTATACCAAGTAGACAGAGGCCTAAAAGGAGCTTTTGATAGATGGATGTCTACACTAGCATAATTATTTTACAGTGGTATCTCGACATAGAATCGTAATTGGTTCGAGGCCCACCACTCGTTGTTGAAACCATAACTGGTAATTGGTTTTGAAACCCCAAAAAGGTGTCACCCAACATAATGCAAAATGAAGATTAAAGGGGTTGTCTCACTACATTGATTCATCTTACCTCAGTCCTATTTTCTTGGGTTCATCTTGAATTCAGGACGTGTGTTTACTGGCTTCTACTAGGCTGCAGTAGAAGCCAGGTCTGTAGCTATAGCAACCAGCACTGGCAGCCTATCATTCTACATTGAACAGGTCTATAGCCATAGTGACCTGAGGAGCTGATGCAGCCTATACAAAGAGGGGATATCTCAGAATGGGTAGGATATGGTTAATGGATATATATTGCAAAGTGACTTGTTTTTGCAAGATCTTTAACATAAAAAGCAATCCTTGTAGCGAGACAACCACTTTAATGAAAAGTAAGCAGATAACCAATACAGATAAGGATCTGAGCTTTGTTAGGACATGTACATTATAACCAATGTACCACAAAAAATGAAAATGGGTTACCAGCACTTGGTGCCCAAAGAAACCACTCATGCAAGAGCAGTAAATAACATGTAGTATCACACTGTACTGGAGAGAAAGGCTGCTAGAGTGCAAATCACTGCATGCACTTCATTAACAAACGTTTTACATTTATAATGATTTGTTGCACCTTCCAGTCAAATCACATGTGCTGCAGATCAGCAGTGACTGAGACATTGTTTGGGGGACCGTGGTTTTTAAGGTATAGTGACCCAGGAATGACCATTGTATGGTGAAAATATTGTATCCTGAAGCCATTGTATTTTGAGAGACCACTATACATGCCATGGAAGATTTGTTATTAGTTTGCATAACAGTAGGACATTCAGATGATGACCATTTACAATTTCTATAGATCACACACGGGAACATGTCTAGACCAGCACAGCGATGCTCTTATAGTTTAGTTCATTTAAAAATCGAGCAATTCGCCTTCTAATGCTTGGCCCTGCAATGTGTAAACAACCCTTTAATAAGAAGCTATTCAGAACCTTAAAACTTAACAAGAAAAGAAAACACTTACCTTCAGAGATATAGAGATCCCGAGTAGCTTGAAGAAAACCCATCATGTCCCGCCTTTTGCCTTCCTCTGTCAGTCCATCGTATTCCGGCATTGATTCTTCCTGATATGTTGTTCCTTTATCCGACAAATTTTCAGCCTTCAGTCTCTCTTTCTGTCTCTTTCGCTGTAATTTCCTCTTTCTGCTTGTACTGATCTTTCCACCTTCAGATCCTTGATCAAGAGGAGGAGTTTGTTGGATGTTTTTTTTCTGCATCCGTAGAGGACTCATTCTTCACGTTTACTTTATTTTTCTTCTTCTTTAGTCTGCGTCTTCTACTAATTTCTTGTTCTAAAATGAAAAGTATTTATTGTTATTTATTCTATTAACTAGTTTTAGAGAAAAAAGTAAACTCAAAGATTTTTATGAAATTCGAGAACGTGGGATTCTGAGATTTATACTGTTTGAACACTACAGGTTCAAAATTTTTAGGTTTATTGCATTTCCTCTTTTTCTTTATTAATTGGTTAAGCTCTATTGAGGCTAAACAAATAGAAACCGACCAGTATTTTTCCATTGCCGTGTAAACGGGCCCTTAGTGGACCAGACAAGTTCATGGATTACATTGTTGCTAGTCCTGTTCATGGAGTGCCTTCATGGTTTCCTCACCCTGGAAAGTATGGAATTAAAAGGTTACAAACCCTCGGGATAGTTATATTTACTAATAGGCTCATTAAAAGTGTTACCTCGAATAATTATTAATGTAGACTGTTAGATCATCCAAAATACAATTTTTAAATTTACAAGAGATGTTCCAGTTGTTTAAATTTTGCCATTACAAACATAGTACAGCCTGCTGTTCTTTTGATACCTTCTTAAAGCACCCATATATAGCAAGGATGTATAACCTTAACCCTGCTGGCTGCATATGGTCCATAATACCACATAGGAATGCCCCTGCATACTGATGTGATCAGCTGTGTTTTTGGAGACAGCCAGATGCTCAGTGAATAATAAGCTTTATGTCATTTCAGTGGAAAGCACTTCTTAGATATTACAGGCTCAAGTCAAAAATTAACAGGGTAGGTCTGCGACTGGAGCTTGGATCAACCAAACCCTGCTTTTCTTTTTAGTTATGAAAAGTGCTAGATAGTTATGGAGATGCCATTAGTTTCCCTCCTCCCCCAGCTCCTCAATACTGACAAAGTTTCTCATTGGAGGGGCAGTGCATATCAGTGAAGGCACTGAGCACCCTAGATGGTAACCACCCCACCATTCCCCTAATTTTTCCACCTTGACCACTTTCAGAGTGCGTCACTTAATTCTGTGTGGTGCCAACAGGTCGATATTGACAAAACAATTTACTGTGACCACCAGCTAATATCTAGATCAGGGGTGTCAAACTGGCGGCCCTCCAGCTGTTGGGAAACTACAACTCCCAGCATGCATTTGTATAATCTATAACAGTGGGCATGATGGGAGTTGTAGTTTCCCAACAGCTGGAGGGCCGCCAGTTTGACACCCCTGATCTAGAGTAATCACAAACGGAAAATAGATAGGCTAGTAGTGACTCCTGGTACATTGTCACAGGAGTCATGCAGAGTTCAGTGCATCCAACAGCAGCGGCAGGGTGCGTGATGAAATATCCTTAGAGTGAACACAATCAAGGTGGTTCCATAGATGCTCAATTTGGTCCAAGTCTGGAGATTTAAGGGACCAAAGTAGTACTTAGTCTTGGTCAAGCTTTTCAAACTAATGTTGCATATTTCTAGTCATGTGAAATATCATATTGTCTTGCTGTAAGATCCCATTCTCCCAAGGAAAGATAATCTGCATGAATGAACTCAAATAACAACAAAAACATACTTAAAGGGGTTTTGCCACCATGTAATGTTGACGTGGGAACCTCCAAAATGGTTAATCACTTTTCTAAATATATGCGATTACAAAAAGTGAACACTCTGAGGGCTACAGCATTTCTCAATCCCCCTTAGTTACCTGAAAGCTTCCACTAGACACAACCAGAGGAGCTGACAGGCCACACTTGCGTGAAACACTTCATATCTGATGACAGGGAAAATGAATGAGCTTTTAAGGGACAGGGAAGAAAGTGCAGTCTATGAGGCTGTGTCTTGCTGTATTGAGAATCCACTGTTGTACTGTTATTTCAGTTAAGTTTTGAGACGCTCCCTTATTCCTCCCTCCTTACTCACCCACTCCCTCTCTCCCCTGCAGCCTTCATGACTCAGCATGATCTGTTTATAATCTACTCTCATGCTGATAAGAGGTAAGTAACTGGCGTCCTGGCAAATCCCTTTTAAGACCGTAATGCTGCCTCCACCAACTTGGGTTATCCCAGCAATGGTTGCAGGATGTTTGTTCTCTGAGGTTTGTCTTAAGACTTGCCATACTCATCTGTTTGATGAAGCAAAAAAAATGTAACCCAGAATGCAATCCTTTGCCAAGTAGAGGTTTAATTCCAAAACTGCCATGATAACTGAAGCCTTTTCTGCCAATGTAACTTCATTAGTAGAGATGCAATGACCAAGTGTTGGCTTCAGAGCTCCATATGCAATAGGGTTCACTGAACAATTGTTTTAGTCACACATCTGTTAGCCCCCTGGTTCATCTATGCTGTAGTGCGCTGATCTTCCCTTGCACACCTTTGTAGTCGATGTTTAGCTCTCACATCAATGACATGTGATGCTCCAGTTTCCACATAGCTTATTCACAAAGGTGCCATTTGTCCACTCAGGATACACCTTCACCGAAGTACACAAACAGTTCACACACTGCGTAGTTCCAAAAATACTGCCAGGAATCATCTCTTTTTTCAACTCTGATAAAATCACCCCTTTGACCCATGACACATTTGGGGATGTTTGCAAACAGCCCTTCACATATCTCATAACCCCCAAACCAGTCGCTCTTGTCAAGCATTCTTCATATGTTACAGGCCCGCAACTTAAAGTAGAATGAGTCGTAAAAAATTGAGCACACATAAAATATCACCCCCAATGAAAACCCATCAATAGAAATATTCAATTAACCCTAACAATTCTGCTACTAACTCAGCAGTGAGTAAGTAGAAGTGCATGGACTCCTATATGAGAACTTGAAATAGTGAGGTAATACCAGCTCACCTAAAACGACAGTCCGTATGGTATGTTGCAAGCGTGCACAGAAAACCTGGGAGGCCACCGGTTACAGATATGTACAAGTAGGACCAATAAGGTCAAATCCAGCACTATTAAAAATCCATAATTACTTTTATTATATAGCGATAGCCAGTTAAGGGTGTCAGCCAGGGGCGTAGCAATAGGGGGTGCAGCAGTAGCAGTCGTACGGGCCCGGGGCCGGGGGCCCCCAAAACCCCTTTTTGCCACAAAAACACCAGTATTTTTAAAGGGGCAATGATAAGTTTTTAGGCCCCCCCTTTTTCACTTTTTGCACTAGGGCCTAAAGCTTAAATTTTACGCCCTGGTGTCACCTTTTAACTATCACTACTGATTTTTAGGGATCCACAATAAAAAAATCAGGTTTTTAAAGGGGCTGGTTTTGCCTCAATGGGGATTGTATACAGACTCCTATACCTCTAAGAGCTTCATATATCCCTGTGGGAATGCATACAACTGAAAAAGCCACTCTCCAGAAGTCCCTGAGCCGATTCAGGACCATTAACAGATGTATGTGTAGCCCCATGTTCTAAACATAAGGCAGCTTAGGAATGTGGCCCTTGTGCATACTTGCCAACTTTTGAAAGTGGCCATCAGGAAGAATTTGAATTGCAGTTTGCTGACTTGATGGTTTGAGTGGGCCACACCCTGTTTTACATGACACGCCCTCTTTTGCACAGACACCCCCCCTCTTTTTACATCTGTGTAACAGCTTTGGATGAAAGCTGTTAAGGGGTTGATATCCTCAGCTTACTGGACGTTTAAACTCCAAACCCGCTCCAAGTTGGGGAAATCACATCAAACACTTTCCCTTTAGACCCAATCAATGGTCTCTATGCACCAATATAGCAGGGCACATCTATGATCTATACCCCGGCAGCACCCTACTTAAAGAGAATCCCCAGCCTTTCCCCCCAACATGGTCTGGATTTAAGGGGATCAAATGAACAACATTACTGGGTGGCCACCCTCCGGATCCCCGGTACAAAACAAAAAAAAAATCAGCACTAGGTGGTGTGTTGAGCGATTATTAATCGACAAAGTTTAAAACGGCAAGGTTTTTTTT